>APFE030188522.1:55963-109221 GCA_000404065.3 Pinus taeda
TTAAAAAAGTTCTAAATTAACTAGGACTCTAACTCTTTTTCCATGCCATAGAGGCTACTCCTCGTTCTTTGACACCTGGTCTTCTTTCAAATTGGATAAGCTGGATATTTAATACTCCATCTTGACCTTGAATGTAGAATCTCTAACTGCCCAGTAGTAGTAGGTGATGTCCCCTGCTTCTCGGTCCCTGTTTTCCTCAATCTGCTCGAATATACAACAGCATGTTTGAAGCCTTTAATAACCCAAAATATGGAACACTGTCACGTTTTTGATGTGCTATAGGTTGCATTGACGGACATGTGGGTAGGCAAAAGTTCCTTGTATACAACTCATTAAATGCCTTTTGAACGGTGATAAAGGGACTTTATAACAGAAATTTTAGATTTAGGTTAAAATATTTCACCTTTTTAAATGGACACCTGTTTTGGTCTGAATGGCTATTGTAGCTCCATTTGATGTCTTGTGTACCCTTAAGGTGTCTCTCTTTAAAAATCCCCGTTCATAATACAAAATAGCTGCTCTGCGTTTAAAATCATCACCTACAGCAGTTTCGTAGCGCACTACGAAACTGTTGTTTTATTTAAAACAGCTTGCTTTTTGACCCGAGAACTTATATCATCCAATCATTGATTGCCAAAAACTCCCTTTGATGTTTCATATGTGTAGCAGGGATTTAAATGTCTTCAAAACAATAAGACTAAGCAAAATTAACAAAATTTGGAACAAAACCTTTCTTAACTCAGCCTCGCTTGTAAACAGGCTCGCTTGCAATCAGCCTCGCTTGAAATTCAAAATGAAACACTTCACTACATAATCGGCCAACTGGTCACTCATGCAGCACTTACGACCATCATTAAGGTCTATGCACGGTAAAATCTCTTGGGAATGATATTCCTGTGCATATCAGCGATCTATTGGTGGAGTAGTGGCAAATGAACGTTCAGATATGATACAAAAGGTACACAGACTGACATGAATAGACACAAATGCTGACTCACCTACGGACTTGACATTTCGGGAAAGATTCGCTGCGAAATGCACGAATCCATGATTTCGCAGCGCTGTTAGTTATAATTTTTAATGATGCGCTGCGAAACTGCTTAATCATTACTGCGCTGCGAAATGGGCAAATAAGACTGCGCTACGAAATCACTAAAAGACACGGTGACTTGGCATAGACAAGACATGACTATGGAATAATGATGGGTGGAGGAGAACCAATAGGAGTGGAGTATGATCTAAGTTAAAAACCTTTAAAACTCCAAATCCTAAGTGAGAAAAATAAAATGAAACCAACTTTAACACAGACCTTTGTCATCAAACTAGGATACGCAATTAAATGCATCAAACTTTTAGTTCTAAGTGATAACAGAACTGTAGAGGTATGGGGAGCAGAATCAAGGAAGAAGCCATCAGAAGTTTAATAAGAACAGAAACTCCTGACATACATCTCATCTAGGAGACCAAACTGGAAGACTCTGTATTCCTTCAGGCAAGCAAGAAACTCTGGAACAAATGTGAGGCGAAATCTATCTCAGCTCGAGGGGCTTCCGGAGGGCTGGCCACTCTTTGGAACACTAGCAAATTCTCATTCGTTTCTGAGACCCTCAATACTCACTGGCTGCTCTTAAAATTACAGCACTTAGATTCAAAAGAGATTATCAGCCTCTTCTACGTGTACATCCCTGTGAACGCTGTGGAAAAAAAGGCCTGCTGGAACTCCATAAGAACCCGAGCAAATCTAGTTAATCTTGAGAATATCATCATAGCAAGAGATCTCAATCTTACTTTCTTATCAGCAGACAAGAGAGGAGGCAGCATTGTTCGAGATCCAGCAAGGGAATGGGTAGAGGACCTTATGCAGGATTGGGACCTGCTGGACGTCAAGCCAATCTCTGGTAAGTACACTTGGACTAACAAAAGAATCAGTCTTGGTCACATTGCTGCTAGATTGGATAGATTCTTAATACAAAGCTCTTTTCTTCTGCTTGGATTAGAGGTTACAGTTCATATCCTCCCATGCAACACTTCGGATCATAAACCCATTAAGCTGGAACTGGTGTTTTAGCTTGACCTAGGTCCAATCCCCTTCAGATTCAATCTGCTCTGGACAAATGATTCAGACTTCATGCATTTAGTTAAGGACATCTAGATCCGGCGAGTAAAAGGCTCCCCCTTTTTTGTCTGGGAGGAGAAGCTCAGAAGCGTGAAAAGGGATCTAAAAAGTTGGGCCAAAACTCTACCCAATCCAACAAATGAAAGAAAAAACCTTCAAAGCAATCTGGAAAATCACCTCCTCCAAGCTGAAATAGTTGACATAACTAAAGAGTTTCTAGATAAAGAAACACAGCTCTAGCAAAACTTCCACAAGGCTTGTCTAGCAGAAGAAGAGTACTGGAGACTTAAGTCACGCAGCCTTTGGCTTAAAGCAGGGGACAGGAACTCTTCCTTCTTCCATAAACAAGCTCAGGCGAGGAAATGTACCAATGCCATTTCCGAAATCAAGATGGCACTATTACTCACAAAGACAATGCAAGCATAAAAAAAACTACCTCCCTTCACTTTAAAAGCCTGTATAGTGAAGATAAAAATCTGGACCAAAGCTCTGATATGATTGACGTGGTTCCCTCCCTAATCACTGTTGAGATGAATCACCTTCTTGAAGCTAAAGTCACTAAGAATGAACTCAAGGATGCCCTCTTCGCCATGGATCCGGACAAAACCCCTGGTCCAGATGGATTTATAGCTAGATTCCTCCAATCTTGCTGACAGATTGTGGAAAAAGATCTATACAAAATGGTTATTAAGTCTCTAGCTTGCCAGAAAATCAGAGGTAGCACGAACTCTACTTTTTTGGCTCTCATCCCCAAAGAGAAAGGAGCCAACACTTTCAACAAGTTTCGTCCGATATCGCTATGTAATATTGGTTACAAACTGATTACTAAAGTCATTGCAAATAGACTTAAGCTCATCCTCCCCAAAGTCATCCCGGAAAGCCAAGGAGAATTCATTCAAGGGAGACAGATAGTGGACAACTACATGCTGGTCCAAGAGGCAATCCACTCAAGTATGAGTCATAAGGAAAAAGGTATGGTTGTCAAGCTTGATTTAGCAAATGCTTTTGATAGATTCAAACATAGTTTTCTGCTGAAAGTCTTTCACAAATTTGGATTTGGCGAGAATTTTATAAATTGGATTCGAGCCTGCATTTCGGAGCCTTGGATCGCTCCTTTAGTAAACGGTAGAGCTGCAGACTTTTTCAAAGCCACGAGAGGGCTCAGGCAAGGGTGCCCTCTCTCTCCCCTTCTTTTTGTTCTTCAAGCCTCTGTCCTCAGCTTCTATTTAGACAAAAAAAATGATGGAACAGGAAATTGTTGGGCTCTGTATAGCAAGAGGTGTTAAAAACATCAATCATGCCCTCTTTGCAGATGACACCTTGTTAATCGGAATTGCCTCTGTGCTTATAGCCTCCAAATTTAAAGGAGTCCTGGACGAGTTTTGTTTGATTTCGGGAAGTAGTTTAAACAATGGCAAATGCCATATCTATTGCTGGAACACCACTTCTAGCACGCTCAATTCCATTTCCAGAACCTTTGGTTTCGCAACCTCCTCAAATTGGACTTCCTTCAAGTATTTGGGCCTTCCCATTTTTTCTTAAAAGAGCCTTCAGCAGATATTGGTTTCCCCAACTGGAGAAATTCAAGAACAAGCTGCTTTCCTGGGGCTTTTCTTGGCTCAACATTACTGGTAAGACTGTCCTCATTAAATCAGTCCTTAATAGTCTTCCCTTATTTCAGTTTTTTGTTCTTCTTGCTCCCTCCAGGATTCTTAGAAAAATGGAGGAGATCATTCGGAATTTTTTTTGGAAGGGGGGCAAGCAAAATGAGAAAAAGTTTATGTTAGTCAGCTGGGATTCCCTCTCCAAACCGCTCTTGGAAGGAGGCTTGAATTTCAAAAATCTTGGATTTCAAAACATCGCCATGGGGGCTAAGCTCATTTGGAGAATTATTGCTCCTAACCCTGGTTGGGCACATCTAGCTCTTTGGAAAAAATATTTTAAGGGCAATCACTCCTGTTGTCTAGACCATCCTCTGCCGCTCCTGAATTCGCCCTTCCAGAAGCTATGTTCAAAAGCCTGTCCGCTTATAAATACTCATTCCTACTGCGTCCCTGGCAATGGAAAAAGGATCAACCTTTGGATAGACAGAATTATGAACAATGAGTTGCTGGGAGACTGTCCCTCTCTCCAAGGGTTGCACAGTTGGATGAACAATGCTGGAATGCGTTCCCTATGGGATATCTCAACCTAGCAGGAATCTCGCTGGGCTGGCTGGAAAATTGAAACGCCCATAGATTTGGCTATAGAACGCGAGGAACTGTTCTCCAAGCTTCACTTATTGGCTCCATCGCAGATGCGAAGCAGGGATTCAAGAGGTTGGGGTGTGCAAGCTGGTGGTTATTCCGTTGCTTAGGGATATGCCAAGCTGTGTGAGCACCCCCATGTGGCCACGAATCCAGAGCCTTGGAAAGGGATTTGGTACCACCCCTTACTACCAAAAATTGATTTTTTCAATTGGTTGTTATGCCATTCCAAAATCTTGACTTACGATAATCTGCAGAAGTGTGGCTTCGACGGCCCTTCAAGGTGTAGACTTTGCAAGGTAAAATAAGAAAGCGTTTCTCATTTGATACTAGATTGTTCCTTTACTTTGCAGATCTGGTCCGCACTGCTGAATACTTTGAGTTCCAGCTTCGATTTGCCTTCCTCCACTGCTGACTTTTTTGACAAATGGCTGCAAAGGTACCCTGGTCCTCCTCCAAAAACAAAATTATTAGAGCTGCTTGGTTTATCCTCCCTAAAATTATCTGCTGGAAGATCTGGCTAGAGCGAAACAAAAGGATTTTCCGAAATTGTGAGCAGGACGTCAAGCTAGTGGTAGTTAAAATAAAATGCCAGTTAAAATAGTGTCTGAGAGACCACAAAGATGATTTAAATCTCACCCAACAAGATAAAAACTTGGGCTCTTCTCTCGACCGACAACTCAAAAAATTGGTAAAGAGTAACTCCCTCCCAAAATTTTGGTAAATAAGGGTTACAGCAAATGAGCTCCAGGGATGGATTGCAAACCAGCAGAGGCACTCCTTATTTTTTGATGGGGCTGCTAAGGGAAATCCTGGAAGAGCTAGTGCTGGAGGAGTTATATTAAACCCAGCTGGCTCTAGGATTCACAGTTTCTCTTGGGGCTTAGGCATCGCTTCCAGCATCCAAGTTGAGGCTTTGGCTCTTTTTCAAGGACTCAAGATATTGAAAGTGTTGAACATCAGGGAGGTTAATGTTATTGGAGATTCTAAGGTTATTATCAACACTATGGTGACACGTTCTAAGCCAAAGGACCTAAGGCTAGCAAGGCTGATACACAAAATTTCAGATCTTGGTGACTCTTTCCGAAATTTAAATTTATATCGTTGTTG
Source organism: Pinus taeda (assembly GCA_000404065.3). Lineage (NCBI taxonomy): Eukaryota > Viridiplantae > Streptophyta > Pinopsida > Pinales > Pinaceae > Pinus > Pinus taeda. The sequence goes on from APFE030188522.1 coordinate 61,436, forward strand.
AGAGCCAATAATAAGGAGGCGGACACTGAAGCTAACAAAGCAGCCCTTCTTACTTTTGGTGCTCTGCTCAGAGGCGAACAGGAAATATGGGAACCAATTCCTTAATTTAGAACATTGTCATGTTTTATTGCTTTCTGTTAAAACAGATTGTTTGTACCCACAAGGTAGGGAAAATCTCTGAAATTGACCATATAGTTGCAACTAAGAAAAGATGTGAGCTAGTCATAAATGTCACGGTCTTGCAAGGTTGTTCGGCACTTATCATTTTAGACTCACCCTTTGTAATCCACTCTTTGGCATTAAGGCCAAGTTTCTAATATATCCACTATCTGTTTCTGTAAAAAAAAAAGAAAAAAGAAAAAAAGTAAATGTAAAAAAAACCAGAAGTTAAGACATTAGTTAACATATTATTTACAAATTTAGGGTTAGTGTAATAAATAGTAAAACAAAGTAAAATTTACCAAATCTACATAACATGAAAAGTAAACATATATCCATTATAGAATTTATGATTGTAAAAAGACATGAAACACTTTTATGCAAAGCAAAAGAAAAAGTACAATTTAAAAAAAATTAATAAGACATAAGCCCAAATGCCAAAACCATTGAAGAGGGACATGACTAGCAGAAGAATTTTCTTTTTTTTGTTATACTTTCAACATCAAAGTGTGTCTCTAACAAGATGAAAAATGCATAAAAATAAGAAGATGATACATAGTCGAATTTAAATTGATAGGTAGGGAACAAAAAGATCTTATCCTACAAAATAGTCACATAGTTAATACCAACTTAAATGATATAAATAGTGAAAGAAATGCAATGAATGATCTTAACCTTTTCCCAGTTGTAAACCAATACAATTGTGCATTAACTTTATAGGAGACACTCTGAAAGAGGCAACCTACAAATTGACAATGACATCATACAAGCAGAGATCAATTGCACGAAGAAGGAAATGGGAATAAAAGAAAGAAAACCTTACTATTGTTCATGCCCTCGCTCACAAAATGGGCAAAATCTGGGTATGCAAAAAAGGGAATCCATGTTCAAGGTTGTTGCTTTCTTCTAATAGATCTTGTATGGCAAATGGATGGCCTCAATCCTACTTGATTGGTCGTCAGATGGAATCTTGGTGGTTACATTCATTACATCCATCTGGAAACTGCTCAAAAATAAATTTAATTTGTTTCCTTTAATACATATCCCATGGGATTTGTATTTATTAAAATAAATACTTGTTCACCCATTTTTACACATCTTTGTTCTTGATTTTTTTCTTGACTTGTCTTCAATAACTATTGTCAGTAGTGGTTTTTTTTCTTAACAAGCCATTAAATCATATTTACAAATGACGCCCACTCAAGCAAGTGACTAAAATAGAGAAGACCCTAGTTAGATTCTCTAACATTTACTTGTTTCCGACTATATTTCTTGGACAAGTGCGTAACATTTCCTGCCTAAAGAATTTTTTTCCCTGCCACCATTTTTTTCATAGTAAATAGATCTCATGTTATGATACTAAGATTTTAAGTGATTTGTGGTCATTTTAGAGAAAGGTTGTACAATATACATCCATTTTGCATAGGATATTTAATATTGGTGGGTGGTGTTTAAGCTTCCTTTGCAAGAAAATTTCCCTCTTTTTTTTTTACCATTCACATAAGGAATTTTAAAATGTATAGCCATACAACTCCAAAAATGCCTCTGCACTAGTAAGGAAAGCATTGAGTTATTTATCATTATTACAACTTTCTGTAACTTCAAAATAGTAGATGTATATCTGTAGATTCCGAGAAATATGACAGGCATGTTTTACACACCTATAATGTCCCACATGGAAAGTGGGAAGACGTAATAACTTGTATATAAATTGTGCACATTACCAATTGAGTTTGATGATAACAGCAACCATTGATGGTTATTAGCCTTGGAACAAGCAATAGGTGTTGGAAATATGTTGTCATTGATGGCAAAAGAAAAGCTAAAGGCAATGGCAAAGATTGATAAAGGAAAGCATTGGCAACTATAAATTCATTGGTAAATATGTTTTCATTGGTGGCAAAGGCAAAATCAAAAGCAACAAAAGGTGGCAAAGGCAAAGCATGGAAATTGCAAAGCATCGGTGATGGTGTTTTCATTGTAATTAGATGGCACAAATGTTAGAGAATGACATGATTTGATTGCAAGAGGAGCAGAAGATTGGTGATGCAATTAGAAGTTGCAAAGACTTTGGAGCCAATTCTTATGCAACAGGCCATCTCAAATGAAGGTGGAACCCACCCAAATGGAAAGAGCTCGAAAAAATATTTCTAGTGATATGTGGTGTTAGAGACTAGATTGACCTCAGGCTGAAGGGAGGCAATCTTAGGGTAACATCAAACCACGCTTAACCTGGTAGCTAGCCCTACCAGGTCGGGAGAGGGCTCTCTCCTTGTCAATCTTAGTGGAGATGACTGAATCAAATATAGATTTTAGGCTAGGTATAGTAGCTCAAAGGATTTGATTGGATTTTTTTTGGGTCGAAACAACAAGATAAAGGATGATTTGGACTATAGAATCGATGTCAGTTTTTGCCGACAAACCTGGGGCAAATTAAGTGCCATGTTCAGCCAAGTGAATATTGTAAATGTGAGAAGTATAAGGGAGAAAGCCCACTGCCCTGGAAGCATCAAACAAAGGATAGATCTATAGCAGCAACTTTAGATGAAAGAGAATCACGAGGTTGCTCAACAAAGCATCTAGCCAAGGATGAATTCTGCTAAGACAACCATTACAACTAACAGCAAAATCATCATGAAAGGAGCATCATTACGGATGAATTCCTAACATATCAATTAGATAATGTTGTAACAAGGTAGAAAAAACATAATGTGTAAATGAATTACAGGAAAAACATACTAAACATTAGCACCATGATGAATCCCAGATCGAAAGGGCAAAAGACTACTTTATTAAAATGATATTCAGGAAAAAATTTACACAAAGCCAAGACAGCCTCTCTACTATGTAAATCGAACCTCTACACTATGAAATTCATAAAATTTATACCATTAGCTCATCCTTGTATTAAGGAAATTGAGCTCAACCATCTTCCTCAAAATAGAATCAGTTACAACTTGGACCGAATTTCTGAAAATAGTGTTGAAGATGAACTCGTATCTCCTAAACCATAGCACCTATTACAAAAATGAAAGAGATTTTTGAGATAAGGTCATGTTGGAGAAAAACCTCTCTCAAATTTTGGAAATTCGTTTCCAGTTGCTTGGAATCTATGCCACAAAATCATCTCTAAAACAGAAAATCATTAAAAATTTAAATCTGTGAAAATGAGTTGTAAAGATCTAGTCACATATCCAAATTCACGATACCTATGAATAAAATGAAAGATTTTTTTGTTATATGGCTCTTGTTTTAAAAAAACCTCCTTGGGTTTTTCAAAATTACTTTTCATCTGTTGTAATATGGCACCGCACTAAAATGACTAAAACAGTAAAATAAGTCAAAATTTTGCTTTGTTTTAATGTAGGCTCCAAATATCACTACATATCTCCCACATATTAGCACATTTGCATAAAATGAAGGAGGTTTTTTTTATTTGGTATGTGATGGACAAAAACCTCTTTCACTTTTGAAAAATTCCTTACCATTACTTCAGAAACTGATTTTGTAGTAAACTTGTTGTTGTGTGCAACAACTGACCTCAAAACATGCATAACCAAGAATCACTCATTCATTTCGATCATATCTTCTGATCCAGAAACCAGTTACAGGAGTGTGATATACTATTGGAAATCTCTTTCCGAGCTTCTTCTGATGGAAATACTTAGGATATGATTTGCACTGAAGATCATGTGCAAAACATCTCTGAAAACCAGACATAGTAAGAGCCCATTTTGATCCATGGTGACAAGTTGCGAAGACTGGACCTAACATCGGCCTTATTGGGCATGGCAGCTCCTTGGAAGTGTCAAGAACACCGTAGACCAAGTGCCTCATCCATTGGGAAATACGGTCAAACAGATGCAAACCCAAAACAACTTATACCAATCCATAAAACATACACATACTGCAACCTGTACATAAACAAATACCGGAAATTGAAATGTTGCCTTGGGCAGCTTATTTATTTACAAATCTACCCTACTTTGCAACAAAATCAATAGATCAAGTGATATTGTAATGCCAAATCAACCAATCAAGTAACTATGACAAGGATGGTGCTTGGAAGTGCTTCAACCAGGGGAAAAATGTAAACGCTGACAACCATCCATGCACAAACTGAATTTGGCTGTGTGAAAGACAATCTAACTTATCATTCAAACTAAAAAAATACTCCATATATGCGACAATAGGATCAAAGAAAATAGACTTTGTTTGCTGCCCTAACTCCTCAACGCATAACTCCAACTGCAAACTGTTAATGCAAGCATCCATGGGCAGCTCTATTGTTTCTTGTTTTGAAGGAGGGAGAGTTTCCAAGAACTTTTTGGGATCTCAGAATTCATATGATTGGATCTGATCATTTAAATATTAAATCTCCTTCTCAAATTTTTTAACAACTAACTCAAAGAAACTAGTTTTATCTTTAGGAGGAAACTTCAGAGATCTCAAACATTGAAGCACGATAATGAAAAATACTTCATCAATTTCAATATCCACTAATTGATCTCTAACTTATTTTAAAACTTCACAAAACACAGGCTTTGCCACATACCCTACCATTTTATTTTAGTGCATGAACGGATCAGTGAGCGCTAGAATCTCTGGATTGAGTTGGAGTCGTCAAGTGAATGTTTCAGCGTTCATATGTGTCTGACTACTGTCCACCATCAGCAATTAGATCTACAACTTGAATGATATTTCCTAGAGAAGATCTGTCACATCTTCCCTAGTATGGTCGCCACTATGTTAGAGCCTAGATTGACCTCAGGCTGAAGGGAGGCAATCATAGGTTAACATCAAACCACGCTTAACCTCGTAGCTAGCCCTACCAGGTCGGGAGAGGGCTCTCTCATTGTCAATCTCAGTGGAGATGACTGAATCAAATATAGATTTTAGGCTAGGTATAGTAGCTCAGAGGATTTGATTGGATTTGTTTTGGATCGAAACAACAAGAGAAAGGATGATTTGGACTATGGAATCGATGTCAGTTTATGCTGGAAAACCTGGGGCAAATTAAGTGCCATGTTCAGCCAAGTGAAGATTGTAAATGTGAGAAGTATAGGGGAGAAAGCCCACTGCCCTGCAGGCATCAAACAAAGGATGGATCTGCAGCAGTAACTTTAGATGAAAGAGAATCACAAGGTTGCTCAACAGAGCATATAGCCAAGGATGAATTCTGCTAAGACAACCATTACAACTAACAACAAAAACATCATGAAAGGAGCATCATTACGGATGAATTCCTAACATATCACTTAGATAATGCTGTAACAAGGCAAAAAAAACATAATGTGTAAATGAATTACAGGAAAAACATACTAAACATCAGCACCATGATGAATCCTAGATCGAAAGGGCAAAAGACTACTTTATTAAAATGATATTCAGGAAAAATTTTACACAAAGCCAAGACAGACTCTCTGCTGCCAAAATCAAACCTCTACACTATGAAATTCATAAAATTTATACATTTAGCTCATCCCTATATTAAGGGAATTGGGCTCAACCATCTTCTTCAAAATAGAATCAGTTACATTAAACATGCACCGAATTTTTGAAAATAGGTGTTGAAGATGAACTCGTATCTCCTAAACCATAGCACCTATTACAAAACTGAAAGGCATTTTTTAGATAAGGTCATATTGGAGAAAAACCTCTCTCAAATTTTGGAAATTTGTTTCCAGTTGCTCGGAATCTGTGCCACAAAATCATCTCTAAAACAGAAAATCATTAAAAATTTAAATCTATGAAAATGAGTTGTAAAGATCTAGTCACATATCCCAATTCACGACACATGTGAATAAAATGAAAGAGGTTTTTGTTATATGGCTTTTGGTTAAGAAAACCTCCATGGGTTTTTCAAAATTACGTTCCATTTTTTGTAAAATGGCACGGCACTAAAATGACTAAAACAGTAAAATAAATAAAAATTTTGCTTTGTTTTAATGTAGGCTCCAAATATCACTACATATCTCCCACATAGTAGCACCTGTGCATAAACTGAGGGAGGTTTTTGTTATTTGGTATGTGATGGACAAAAACCTCTTTCACTTTTGAAAAATTCCTTACCAATACTTCAGAAAATGATTTTGTAGTAAACTTTTCATTGTGTGCAACAACTGGCCTCAAAACATGCATAACCAAGAATCACTCATTCATTTCGATCATATCTTCTGATCCAGAAACTGGTTACAGAAGTGTGATATACCATTGGAAAGCACTTTCTGAGATTCTTCTGATGGAAATACTTATGATATTATTTGCATTGAAGATCATGTGCAAAACATCTCTGAAAACCAGACGTAGTAAGAGCCCATTTTGATCCCTGGTGACAGGTTGTGAAGACTGGAACTAACATCAGCCTTATTGGGGATGGCAGCTCCTTAGAAGTGTCAAGAACACTGTAGACCAAGTGCCTCATCCATTGGGAAATATGGTCAAACAGCTGCAAACCCAAAACAACTTATACCAATCCATAAAACATACACATACTGCAACCTGTACATAAACAAATACCAAAAACTGAAATGCTACCTTGGGCAGCTTATTTATTTACAAATCTACCCTACTTTGAAACAAAATCAATAGATCAAGTGATATTGTAATGCCAGATCAACCAATCAAGTAACTGTGACAAGGATGTTGCTTGGAAGTGCTTCAACCAGGGGACAAATGTAAATGCTGACAACCATCCATGCACAAACTGAATTTGGCTGTGTGAAAGACAATCTAACTTATCATTCAAACTGAAAAAATACTCCATATATGCGACAATAGGATCAAAGAAACCAAAATTTGTTTGTTGCCCTAACTCCTCAACATAGACCTCCAACTGCAAACTGTTAATGCAAGCATCCACGGGCAGCTCTATTGTTTCTTGTTTTGAAGGAGGGAGAGTTTCCAAGAACTTTTTGGGATCTCGGAATTCATATGATTGGATCTGATCATTTAAATACTGAATCTCCTTCTCAAATTTTTCAACAACTAACTCAAAGAAACTAGTTTTATCTTTAGGAGGAAACTTTAGAGATCTCAAACATTGAAGCATGGTAATGAAAAATACTTCATCAATTTCAATATCCACTATCTGATCTCTAACTTCTTTTAAAACTTCACAAAACACAGGCTTTGCCACATATCCTAGCATTTTATTTTATTGCATGAACGGATCAGTGAGCGCTGGAATCTCTGGATTGAGTTGGAGTCGCCAGGTGAATGTTTCAGCCTTCATATGTGTCTGACTGTTGTCCACCATCAGCTATCAGATCTACAACTTGAATGATCTTTCCCGGAGAAGATCTATCACCTCTTCCCTAGTACGGTCGCCACTATGTTAGAGCCTAGATTGACCTCAAGCTGAAGGGAGGCAATCCTAGGGTAACATCAAATCACGCTTAACCTCGTAGCTAGCCCTACCAGGTCGAGAGAGGGCTCTCTCCTTGTCAATCTCAGTGGAGATGATTGAATCAAATATAGATTTTAGGCTAGGTATAGTAGCTCAGAGGATTTGATTGGATTTGTTTTGGGTCGAAACAACAAGAGAAAGGATGATTTGGACTATGGAATCGATGTCAGTTTCTGCCCGCAAACCTGGGGCAAATTAAGTGCCATGTTCAGCCAAGTGAAGATTGCAAATATGATAAGTATAGGGGAGAAAGCCCACTACCCTGCAGGCATCAAACAAAGGATGGATCTGCAACAACAACTTTAGATGAAAGAGAATCACAAGGTTGCTCAACAAAGCATCTAGCCAAGGATGAATTCTGCTAAGACAACCATTACAACTAACAGCAAAATAATCATGAAAGGAGCATCATTACGGATGAATTCCTAACATATCACTTAGATAATGTTGTAACAAGGCAAAAAAAACATAATGTGTAAATGAATTACAGGAAAAACATACTAAACATCAACACCATGATGAATCCCAGATCCAAAGGGCAAAAGACTACTCAGGAAAATTTTTACACAAAGCCAAGACAGCCTCTATGCTGCCAAATTCGAACCTCTACACTATGAAATTCATAAAAATTATACATTTAGCTCATCCTTGTATTAAGGGAATTGAGCTCAACCATCTTCTTCAAAATAGAATCAGTTACATTAAACATGCACAAAAATTCTAAAAATAGGCGTTGAAGATGAACTCGTATCTCCTAAACAATAGCACCTGTTACAGAACTGAAATAGATTTTTGTAGATAAGGTCATGTTGGAGAAAAATGTCTCTCAAATTTTGGAAATTCATTTCCAGTTGCTCGGAATCTGTGCCACAAAATCATCTCTAAAACAAAAAATCATTAAAATTTTAAATCTGTGAAAATGAGTTGTAAAGATCTAGTTGCATATCCAAATTCACGACACCTATGAATAAACTGAAAGATATTTTTGTTATATGGCTCTTGGCTAAAAAAACATCCTTGGGTTTTCAAAATTACTTTCCATCTGTTGTAAAATGGCACCGCACTAAAATGACAAAAACAGTAAAATAAATAAAAAATTTGTTTTGTTTTAATGTAGGCTCCAAATATCACTACATATCTCCCACATAGTAGCACATGTGCATAAACTGAAGGAGGTTTTTGTTATTTGGTATGTGATGGACAAAAACCTCTTTCATGTTTGAAAAATTCCTTACCATTACTTCAGAAACTGATTTTGTAGTAAACTTGTCGTTGTGTGCAACAACTGACCTCAAAACATTCATAACCAAGAATCACTCATTCATTTCGATCATATCTTCTAATCCAAAAACTGGTTACGGGAGTGTGATATACCATTGGAAAGCTCTTTCTGAGCTTCTTCTGATGGAAATACTTAAGATATGATTTGCACTGAAGATCATGTGCAAAACATCTCTGAAAACCAGACATAGTAAGAGCCCATTTTGATCCCTAGTGACAGGCTGCGAAGACTGGAACTAACATGTGGAAGTCTACAACGATTCCATTTAAACATTAAATATAAGAAGGGTAGCACTAATCACATTGTATATTTCCTTAGTCATCCCTCGGTTGTGACACTGACCACTATTCTTAATTCTTGTGGGCACAAAACACTTATGGATGGCTTTAACTATACAAAAATACTTCTAAGCATCAATTTGTAACCTTTTGTCAATTTAGCTTTGGAGCTCTCTCATTATTCTCTCTCTCTCTCACTCTTGGAAACTTAGAGTTTTCTTGGAGCACTCTAGCTTTGGAGCAAGGAAGGAAAAGCAAGCAAAGGGGAAGGAAGGAAAGGAAGGATCAAGGAAGGAAGAGCAGGATCAAGCAGCTTCAGTAGGAATACTTGCAGGTAACATATTCCATGTGTGATTTCCTAGCTGGTTTTGACATGCATGTTGGTGTATGGTTCTCTTATTGTCAGTGGCATGGTTTTTCCCGGTTATGGCAGTTATTTTCAACCTAGCCTTGCCTTTTCCGGATGCCATGGTGTGTTGGGATGTTTATCTCAGTTTTGAGCTTTGGAATTGTCGGATGGATTTTGGAATCTGGGGCGGAGGTGGTCTCAAGGTTCATTCCAAAAGGCCTAGGAATCCCTTGACAGATTTTCGCAAGATACACGGTAAACACTGAGGGAGGAGTCTCGGTTTAGGACCTAGTGATTCAGTGTGGATTGTGGTAAAGCCTAAGATGCTGGTGTCTCAATTTAGGGCCTAGTGATCTGGGATTGGATTGCGGTAAAGCCTGAGAGACAAGGAGATGGAAAATTCCTCAAGGATAGTGATGGATTTCAGATGGCATTCCAAGTTCGATTCGGTTTTGTGATTGGAGCACCAGTTTTGTTGTGATCATGGTTTGGTGAGGGAGGAGGTGGTTTAACCTCTGGATTCCCTTGGTTGTTTTTTTATTGGTTCATCCATGAGATCCCACATTCGTGCTTGGAATATGGCACAGGGGTGACTGGTTGAATGAAAGATTTGGTTCAGCCATGTCTACGGTCGGATGGTACGTGAAAGTACCAAACCTGGTTAGATTTGCCTATGATTAATGAAAGCTAAGTTCTCTTGCTTTTGTACTTTTTTATATGTGGATTTAATAGATGTTATATCTCTATTATTTTCATGGTTTAATGTTGGTTATAAGCATGGTTATATGACCGGTTATTGTCATGTTTATTTCATGTATTTACTTGTAACTGAAAGGATAATGGATGCAAGACCTACTTGATGTCATAATAGTTCAATGGATGAGGTGGTGATCCTTCTTTTCATGTTTCATAAGAGGTTTCAGTCATTCATGTTATGTCTTGTATCCTAGACCTATAGATTGCATTGATGCCAAGTGTTTGACAAAATGTCAATCTCGATTGGGGATGGTCAGGCCTAATCTTGAAGTTGATTTTTAGTTTATTAGTCTTATCATCATGTATTTGATGGATTCTAGAAGTTACAACAAGTTTTTCGTAGTGGCTGGAATTCTAGGCTAGAAAAGTGCCTTAAATTCTGCAAACGCTGGTACAGGTTTGCTAGGAAAAGTCCCTAGACATAGACATGTAGGCCTGTGGGAGCATCCAAAGGTCCTTGGACGCCGGTATGCCCATAGCATGAGAGATTCTAGAGGTCAACAGGTCTAAAAATTCAGTGGGACCTAGGGGCAGGGTGCCTGAGTGGCTGGGATACCTCCTGGGAGTGTTGTTGCAGATGTGGAAGGTATGGTTGATGTGTTTCCATCGATTCCATTTCCTTAAGGTCACCAAGGAGGTTTAATCATATCATAGTAGCCTCTCATCACATGTTTACCCTAGTTGGTTGGTTACTTGGGTAGATGTGGGAGGAGGGTGGTTACAAATTGGTATCAAAGTGTGGTTGCGCTCTCCTTGGGTGAATGTGTCTGTCATGCATTCATGTTGGTTTCATGTGTGTTAATCATTCTTGTGGTCTATATGCTTGTCACATATGCATGGTGCCAACCATTGTTGTAGTGATGTCACCATGTGAATGAGGATGTTGTTGTTATGAAGCATGTTTTCATGAGTGTATGATTGTTTACATGTTGTTTGTGCTTGCGTATTGTTAGTGTACGTTGGTATGGTTGTGTTGTCATGCATGAGGTCATGGTATGCGTAGTTGATATGTTCATGCATTGATGACCGGACTCTATCTAGACTAATGGTTACATGGTTATATGCTTATGTATCATATGTCTATATGTTGTTATGATTATGTTATACATGTATCATGTTGATTCGATGATCTTGCAGATGAGATATCCTCCTCAAACTATGATGAGGTATGTTGGTTTATTGTGATTTGGTTTAGCTGACATAGTATGCCTTGCAGGAAAAAGATCAAAATGGCTAGCAATATGGAAGACTACAAAGACTCTCCCTACGAATCGGATGAGCAGCATGGTATTGGGAACTCTTCTAATTTGGTAGATACATTGAGAAGCTTTAAGGAAGAAATAAGTAGTCGTAAGGCGGACAATGAAAAAATCATGCAGGCACACGAGAAACAAGTAGAGGTTAATGCAATACTACTTCAAAGTTTGTCAGAATTTCATCGACATGGACCACTTCGAATTAGCCATGAGCAGGAGGACATAACTATATGGCAGCAAGTCTTATGGTGGTCACAGTTCAGACAGAGACAACACGATCGAAGATGGCAGGTTGTTAGACACTTCGAGTAGGAGAGGTGATGGACATAGGTACTATTCTAGTTATGGTTATCATGATCGTTGTCATTATCATCCTTACAGGAGGAGTGATCGGGGATACTTGCCAGATGAGTTTAAGAAAGCAAAGCCACCTACCTTTGATGGAGCGATGAAAAAATCATAGGATGCAGAGGCATGGTTTCTTGGTATGAGGAAATTCTTCAGATTGCATGAGTATTCAAAAAACATGAAAGCAAAGATAACCACTTTTAGTCTCAAAGGTAAAGTAGATATTTGGTGGGAAGATGTGAAGAATGTTAAAGGTATACACGAGGATGATTTGATTTGGCATGAGTTTGAAAGGCTCTTCAAGAAGAAGTATTTGTCATAGAGATACTTTGATGACAATGTTGATTTGTATAGCTTGGGAGGTACTCCAAGCCCTAGGGTTCAAGGTTTGGAGAGTAAAGTACCACAAGGGTCACTTGTGGGCTTGGAACCCAAGGTTGGGGTTTTGTACCCATTGGGATTTGGGTCAAAACCGTGAATAATTTGAGCATGAGAAAAATTGAGGTGATAGAGCTTGGCGTGTTGATTCTAACGCTCTAAAGATCACTCAAATTAGAGCTCTAGAAACGAAGATATGAATTTTTGAAGTTGACAATTAATTATGGATAGTCAAGTCATGTAGGCTTGGTCCAAGAGACATGTCTCTTCATCAATTCGTGGAGAAATTCATTTAGTGTATAAATAAATTTGTGGAGAGGAGGAATTAGGCATCCATTTTTGCAACACATACCTTAGAGATGAACTCAGATATCTCTGTGGAGCCATAGAAACTAAAGGGACAGGACAACGAAGGTTGGAAGGTTGTTTTGGGCATTGTTGAGGAGGCTGAGGTGCAATCTTGATGGTCCTAGCCCTATTCTTGAAGGCAAAGTGTAGGGTGGTGTGTTTAAGGGTCTTTTGGAAGGCTGAGACTGCTGTGGATGAATGCAGGCTTGTTTGAGGGTCAAATAGGGCTATAAGGAGGTTGTTTTGGAGGGTTGTTAGAGAACCCCAACTAGCTAAGGTAGGTAGCAGGCCTAGCCTCTTCAAAAGAAGGATGTGTTGGGTTGTTAAGGGCTATTACTTTCCCAGAACAACAACCCATGAAAAGGGCATCTCTCCTTGCCTAGGCCGCAACAAATTCAAGGTTGTTTGTGTGGGTATTTGAAGAGATGTTGCAGCGTGAAAAAGACCTAGCCAATCATAGTTAGGAGCAACAATAAGAAGACTTGGAGCCACAGTGTTTGTGTGTGTTAGGTCACAGTTTGTTGACCAGTTTGGATTAGAGTATTGTAGCCTATGGAAGCCATGTAATGGAGTTGACTTGGGTGGCAAGAAGACGTCAATTAAGAGCAAATTTCACAGTGAAGTATTAGGAATCATTGGTCTGGTGGAGGACAGTGTGTTGATAACCCAAAGTAGCCTTATACAAACTATCTTGAAGTGACAAAGAGGAGCTGAAGGTTGGGTGAAAATTCATGTCGAAGTGAAGTACCTTGATGGACAAAGGTGATTGTTATCCTGGCGAATTGGAGCTTGGGAATTGGCTAGCCTAGAGAGCAGATTGGATTAGCCCATGTACACACAACAGAAGTGACTTGCAGCAGTGTTAGGTGGAAGCCCTCCTGGAGTCTCGATGTCTTGTCCTTTGAAGGAATAAGGGGAATCTAGTGAGCAGTACAAAATTGAAGGATAGACAGGAAAATATAAGACATAGATTTTGGGCAACGAAGTTTGTCATTTTATCTTGTATACCATAGATTGTTGTACCATTCGTATTTGGTTTAATATAATGAAGATTGGGTTGTACATTATTGTACAATATTTGTTAAAAATTGTGTATACTTGTGTACATGTGATTTACTGCTTTATATTTTCCGTTGTGCAAAGTTGTTTATGATGATTCTTGGTTTGGTAGCGCCAGTGATTTTAAGACTCTAACCTAGACCCAAGGTCGTGGAAATTCAACAAGGTATTAGAGGGTGTTTGAGCTACTTTGGAAGTAAGTAAATCAGAGTTGTGCACAACGAAGTACAACTTGAAAGGGAGTTGGTCACATTGTGAGTGAAGGGTCCACTACAATGTCGAAGTTGCATGCAAGTCTCTAGTATGAGGATAGGTTGGAGGGGTTGTCCAACTATACTCCTTTGAAAGAAAGGATCAAGTTGGTCTTGCAGGTAAACAAGATCTGGGAGTTCATCGAGAAATAGATCAAGAATCCAACTGACCCTAAGGCGCTGGAAATATGTGAAGAATTGGATGTCACGGTGATATTGATTATCCTAGATTGTATGAAGGATGCCCTAATACCTCATTTGTCTAGGAAGAACAATGAACATGAGATGTGGATGGATTTTTAGAATTTGTTCTAGAATAAGAACAAGAACCAGGCATTGGTATTGGAGGATAATTTGAAGTCCACCAAGATGATAAAGGGTGAAGGCGTGACTTTGTATTCGACGAGATTGTCTCAGGTAAAAGATGAGGTTGTTGCCATTGGTGTGACTATCTCAGATGGAGATATGGTAAGGATTGCCTTGAAAGGGTTCACCAAGGAATGGAAGCCCTCCATCAAAGGGATTGTTTCCAGGGAGAAGTTGCCAGACTGGGATAGGCTGTGGGATGACTTCATTTAGGCGGAATTGCGAGACGAGGATCTTCATCCAAAGAATAAGTCTTTCGATGATGATGTGTCACTTGCAGCGTGAATGAAGGGTAAGCAAAAGAAGGAATTGAGTAAAGTCAAGTGTTTCAACTATGGCGAAATGGTTTATTACTCGTCGAGATGTTCGAAGAAGAAGAAGGGAGATGATGTGAAAAGGAAAGAAAAGCAAGTCAACGGTGTTTCCACTTCAGTTGAGATAGATGATCTCACTAGGAGATTGGAAGAGGAGGACTTTGTTATGATTTCTCATTTCTCACAGGGTACTATCGATGAGGATGGATAGTACATGAACAGTGGTGTAACGAAACATATGACAAGGTCACAGGAGGTTTTTGAGACTCTAGTTGAATGGGACTCAACGTTGCACATGGTGTTGGGTGACAAGAGTGAGTTGGAGATCCGAGGATCAGGTGTTGTGCTATTCAGGATGGAGATAGGACATGTGATGCGGGTCCAGGATGCACCATTCGTACCAGGACTCAAATATAGCATGATTTCCATCTCAATGATCGATAGGAAGGGGTTTTATGTTTTGTTCCAGGATGGGAAGGCAAGACTCAAACCCATAGGCCCTAATTTTGATGGGATTGTATTCGGAGTTAGAGAACATGGTCTCTACAGGTTGACATGCAAGCCTATGGATCATGGAAAGAAGCAGGTGGAGCACGTGCAGGTTCCAGAGAAGTAGGAGCAGGTGCAAGCTTCATAGGAGTAAGTACAGGTTCCCAAGAAGAAAGTCCATTTTCCAGAGACTCATAGGGAGTCGAGTTCGAGAGGGAGCTTGCAGGTTCAAAGGGAGGCTTTGCAGTCCAAAAAGAGCATGTTTTTAGTGGGGAGTAAGGGTGTTTCTAAAATTTCCAAGAAGGAATCATGGAGAGAGTGGAAGACGTTACAGGATAAGAAGAAGAAGAAGGGTGCTTCCAGCAGTGACAGTGACATTTCCAAGAAGGGCGTAGTTCATAGTACAGGGATTGTTGTGATTGTGAGTGCTAGGAGGTTGGCAAGTGTTGCGAGTAGTGATGATGATGATGAGTTACTTCCTAGTCTTGGAAGTACCTCCCTCACTAAGAGGGAGTGTTGATTTGTGTATCTTGAGAGGTACTCCAAGCCCTAGGGTTCAGGGTTTGGAGAGAAAAGCACCACAAGGGTCACTTGTGGGCTTGGAACTCAAGGTTGGGGTTTTGCACCTATTGTCACTCATTGCATTATGGGTTTCAATTGGCTAAGGTTGCCCAAGGGAAGTGAAGTTTGGATTCACTTTCTCAGGCCACAGAAGCCCTCAGAGCCAAGTCAGTCCCACTCCATTGCATATGCCCAAAACGAGCTTTCCCATGATATATAAGAGTCCCAAAATGGAATTCTAAATTAGAAGATATGGCATGTTGAAGATCAGGAGTTCTGTTGCCCTAAAAAGAAGGAAAAGAGTTTATCAGAGGACCCCGGGCATAGCAATTCAAGCATATTGGGCACCCCGCAATCTCGCATCCTGCATCATCGCAGTCCCACACATCAGCTTATAGGACATTTAGGCGGGCCCTGGGATTTCATAAGCTTATCGACAATCAACAACAGGAAAATCCGGCATCCCACAGTCCCGCATGGCCCCTGGAATACCAATGGGCCATTCTTAAGGAATTGCTGGTGGGGCAATATGCTGATAGTGTATCCCACATATCAGCCTTGTCAAAGCCCTGAATCCTACATCCCACATCCCACAGTCCCACATGGTCCCGACAATACCTGATGGGCCATCCTTAAGAAATTGTGGGGCAAATCATCGATGTAGTGTTAAATTGCTAGGAAGGGCCAATTTCATTTAACAAAGGAAAATCATGGTAAAACCAGGGTAGTACAGCCCCCTTCTCTCTCCTCCATGTCGCATCGGTGCACCAGCATATCAGCGAAGTCCCAGATATCAGCGATCTATGGGGTTTTCCTTCCAAGGCCATGCGAGGACCGATTCTGCGACACAGTGTAAAGGTTTAGGGAAAGGCCGAAATTCATTTACAAAGGAAAAGAGTGGTAAAACAAAGGTCGGGCCACCCCCTTTTCTCTCCTCCACTTGGCGATACTGCATATTGGCAATGTGAAATCTTGCAATCCCGCATTATCAGTGATCGCAGGAACAGAGGGGCCACCTCCCCAAAAATCTTGCGAGTTTGTGATTTTCCAATTTAGTATAAGATCGTCAGGGAAGGCTGAAATTATTTAACAAAGGAAACCCATGAAAAAAATAGGATCGGGCAAGCCATTTTCTCTCTCTTCTTGGGGGCCACGTGGCACAATATGATTGCTCCTAATGGCTGACATGACAACTGACATCATCAATGACATCGCAGTACGAAGGACACCTGTCAAGCAGTTTCGACATTTTCAGGGGTCCTATAGGCGCATTTCTGGATGACATGTGTCACCACTCACATGGTGACACATGGCAATGATGACGTCATTCTGCATATTGGCGATCGTAGCTTCCTAGGGGAGAAACTTAAGGAAAAGTGAATTCAACATCGAGATGCGAGATTCTGGGTAACAAAGAAAAAGGTCCCCAGATGCGATGTTTCATAGGTTCTATTTGATAAATATTTCGCGTCCGGATTTCAGCCGATGTGGTAAAAAGGTGGCACTTAGGGCGATTCAAGTTATAAAAGGAAAAGACCCCCACACAGCAATTGATAGCCTTAGTGCCCAAATGGCTAAGCCCCTGGTTACAACCCCCGGTCATATGAGGAAAGTCACACAAGGGGCTATAATAAAGGGGTGTTAAGGGGGAAATCAAAAAGTGCCCATTTAGCCTGTTTTATAGGTAAAAAGGTTGTGGCTGAGATACTTCGTTGTTACACTACCTCAAGGCATCGATAGTGCAAGACAAAGGTTTAAAGGGCATGATGGGTCGACAATTATGGTTTTAAGAAGAACAAGTGGTGCATTCATAGCACGAGATGGGTTGATCCAGAAGAAGCCCACTATGACACGAGTCCCGGATCCAACGTTGAATGAAATAAAGGCAGAAAAGGCAAAGGTTGGTGAAGCAGTGCAGGAAGCCATGCCTTAAGTAGAACAACTCCTGAAAAGGAGACGATCGCAAAATGGGCAAGGAGATCTTTGTATATTTTGAATCTTATGGTTATTTATTTGTTGTACTGTAACGTGCCTCCTTTCCTAAGGCATTAAATTCTGTAATATTTTGGGCCACATAGCCATTTATGACTGAGATAGCTAGTCAACCCGGCAACTGAGTCTAGACTAGAGATATTTTGTTGTAATGAATGTTATTTCTCCCTTCTCCAGATAAATAGGGGAAAGCAAGACTTAGAAAAGGTTCAGAAATTCTATAGAAAACACTACATGCTACTTTCAAACTATATCACTTTGTAACACAGATTTTTCGAAATATCAAGGGAATGGTGGTGATTCCCTCTTCAAGAATTACCGTATGTATTCTCTATGTTAAAACCCATTTTGTGTTCATATTTCTTCTCTGTATTCATGTAATTATAGCTACTATAAATAATTCAAGCTTCCTCATAGATTTATTTGTATTGATATGTGAATGCAAGTGCCTATAATTATATCACAGATTCACTTGTCTCAATATTGTTGATGCATATACCTGTGTGGACTATTGAAATCATATCTTTAAATTTGAAGCACACGAATCATAGGATTCGGCTCCTCCTTCATCCAATATTTATGCTTATAACTCAAATAAGTATAGAAATCCTTAATGCCTCAAGCTCTATGTGTTAAGTGTAGAAGTCTTGAAGCCTTATGCTCTATGTGATGGGTTGCTCCTTCTCTTTGTCCTCTCTCATCTGCCCTGCAAAATCTTATTAAGTTGTAAGCCCTTGAAATACTTGGCTTCCATTATTTTTATGCATATTTCTGATATCTGAACCTGTGAATAAAAACCATAAATCCATGTCTTATTTCTTTGGATAAAAGAACCAACCCATTTCCTATAAATATATGTATCTATAACACAGGAGTGATGTCTCCAGTTTCCTGTAAATAATTTGAGGCACACAAATCTAGATGTGCCCAGGCATTGGTCTCGTAATCAATCCAAGGATATCTTTGGGAGCTACAACATCTTTTGGCGCCGTTTCCGGGGAGCTTATTCAAGGATTTTTCCCCCGAGATACAAAAAATTGAGCACCCTTCATGTAGGTGAGCGAAGTTTTTTCTGATTGCATTCATATCACCTTGGTGACTCCACACCCCCCTCATTATCATTCATAACCCTATATTTTAAAAGGCCTCATACTTACTCAAATACATCCCAGCAGAAAGCCCCATTTGTATCTGACCGTGAAAAATTAATTTCCAAGAAAATATGGAAAGAGAAAACTCCCCTTGACAATGCTACCATCTCACCAGCCTTTGAAGTTCCCTCATCCAGTTCTTAGCCTGCTTCTGCTCATTATTCAGGACTTACTCCTAAGGCCCTGACATACCCTCTTTCCCCTCTAAACATTGTGGTCTTGACCCCAGTTCTTCAATAAAATTTTAATCCCCCTCCACTAATCCATATGGCTCTTCCAGTGTTTTTGCTAAATAATTATGCAACTCTTGATCTACCTCAGCCCTTAAGTGTCGTGCCCCAAGATTACCTTAATATTCTACCTAGATTCAATGTAGAAGATGACAACACTATTGGAAAATTCCGATAGATAAGGTGAATCAGTATTCCTTAGCAATTAGCACTTTTAAATATTTGCAGAGCATTAGTTAATCTTCAATTATCATTAATATTTATGCAATAACAACAATGAATACAAGAACACAGGAGGCACCAAAATTTTAGGTGGAAAACCCCCTCTGGGTCAAAAACCACCGAATGCTTTTCTAACAATTCTTTAATCTTCAACTCCAATTGAAAAGAAAGCTCCAACTTCCTAGAATCTATAAAAGCATTCTTCTCCAGCTCCCACTGGATGGACGCTCCAACGCCCAAGATTCTTCAGTAGTCAACTCAACAGATGCCCCAACACCCAATGAGCTACAACTCACCCTAACACCACCCTACCACCTTGAATTTTTCACAGGCTTGAACCTGTTGGTGACTTCATGCACCAGCCTAGCACCACCCTACCACCCTATAGAAGAATAAAATAAGAATGGACTCCCGTACCAGGGAAATGGTCCACTTTACAATGATATAGAATGATGTAGAAGAAGACGACACACTAGACCATAACCCCAACTATGACACAACCACCTAATGATGATCCTAGACCTCCCAACACTACCTCTTCAACTCTTGGCAAATAGACACTTGTACAACTTTTACAAAGATGCTTTTACAATGACTATGTACAATGATACTTTTACAATGTCTATATGCAGTGTTGCCCACTTGAAGACTTCATGTGGTGAACTTCTTACTGTTGTTCTACACATTGATTGCTGCTCTTGTCATGCTACCCTTTCTCATTCTTCGAAACATTAGATTATGCATTGAGTCTTCTCTTGATGAATATATAATACCTGCAAAAAGTCTTCAAGGAAATACCCATGACATGATAATAGCAAAACTTACCTCATCCTGTAGAGCATATGTCAATGCTAAACAAAAACAAAAAATTAGAATACAAAGAACCTAATGCAATTAAGAGATGAACATGCATATACAGAAGATACTTACCTTTAGCTTACCTCTACTGCATCATTTTGCTACACCTTGCTCTTTGTTGCCCTAGAAAGTCTAGTCCTTTGCACCCCTTGACAACACTTGATCTAGTTTTTGTTGCCTTCTAGGAGCACGATATTTAATCTGATGTATCTTTGTGATTTAAGATCCCAAACCTGTGATCTTTTGTCCTGTAGAAGCCCTCTAAGTCTTTTTTCCAATGCCACAGGTCTGACCCAATTTGGACTCTTCAAGCCAAAGTTATGCCCAATCTCTCACAATGACCTAATTATGGACTAGTTGAGTAGAGAGAACTTGTATGATGTGCCACGTGTCATTGTTTCCTCCTTTGGCTCTGAAATTGATATACATAAAACTAAAGTTTGTGCACTATCTTCCATTTTTTACATAATTCCAATCCTCTTCTCAGAGAGAGAGTTATGACGATTGTCCCAAGGTCACTTCTTTGAGATGAAATTCGACAGCCTGCAAAAACCCTAACTTCCACATATCATATATTCAAAAATATAGTGAACCAAGATCTGAAATTTGGGCAGGACATTCATCAGGATTGCGAATCAAATGGGTTTTAATTTTAGAATCTAAGACTTCACATAAATGAAGTTATAGCGAAAATGCCACGATCGCTACATTTGGAGGATATATGAGATTTATTTTTATAGAGTTGAGAGGGGCTTCTATAGGGAATGTTGGAGGGATTTTGGGAGCTTAAAAATTTGTTAATTAATAACTATTCAATGACCAAAACAAATTATGAGTGTCATGCCACAACCCCATAGGGTTTTATCCCACTAATTGGGGTTACTAACTTCAAACATGAATATCTCTCAAACTGTGAAGAATTACTTGGCGTGCCATATATCAACGGAAACATCTTGACGAGTAGAATCTATCTAGAAGATACTTGACTCAAAATGGAGTAATTTTTCAAGTCAAAATTCCCTTGAAAGATCATGGTAGCCCCTGGTGCTGCTTGAGTTGACATCAATGACAACCTCATATCATCTTTAGATCAACAACCTCCCCCTTTGGCATTGATGGCAACACAAGTACTCCCTCTACAATCAGGGTACCTCTTCCTACTGCCTTCTCTCCCCCTTTGACATCAATGGAAAAGGGTAACTCCACCTGACACACAACCATCCTACAAACCTGTACACACTTCCACTCCCCCTTTATTTTCTGAATAAGGAAAATCTAATGAGAACTTGGGAGAATCCCAAGCTTCTAGCGAAGATATTCAAATGCTTCACGAGGTAAAGGTTTAGTGAAGATATCAGCAATTTGTTCTTTTGTACCAACATATTCAAGTTTGATATTCTTTTCAGCAACTTGTTCTCTAACAAAATGATATTTTATCATAATGTGTTTTGTTTTTTAACGCATGACAGGATTCTTGGAGATGCTGATGGCACTGGTGTTATCATAGAAGATGGGAATAGGCTCACTGAATTGTACTTGAAGATCTTGCAAAGTTGTTTCATACAAAGGACTTGAGTACAACACGCTGTCGCTGCAATGTATTCTACGTCTGCTGTAGATAACGAGATTGAGGTTTTCTTTTTGCCCAACCATGATACGAGGCAACCACCTAGATAGAATTTTGCTCCACTAGTACTCTTACGATCATCAATGCTTCCTGCACAATCTGCATCTGTAAAGGCTTGAATAATGAGATTGTTTCCCTTGGGATACCATAAGCCATATTTTATTGTGCCCTTTAGATATCGAAGAATTATTTTGACGGCAATAATATGTGATTCTTTTGGTGCTGCTTGGAATCTTGCTACTTGTCCAACTGCTTGCATAACATCTGGCCGGGAGGTTGTTACATATAGAAGACTACCAGTCATAGATCTGCACAACCTCTGATCCACATCCTTAAATGAGTCTTTTATGCTCAATTTGCAACCTATTACCATCGGAGTAAGGACAAGTTTTCAATCTTCCATTTTGAATTTCTTGAGCATTTCCTTGATGTACTTGGCTTGACATATAAATATTCCTTTCTCTTGCTAAGATATTTGAAGCCCTAAGAAGTATGTCAACTCACCAAGTAAAGACATCTCGAACTCACTTTGCATCTTTGTAGCGAATTTCTTACTTAGTTGATCATAATTGCTACCAAATATTATATCATCCACATATACCTCAACAATTGTTAAATTATCCTTATCTATTTGTACGTAAAGATTTCTATCAGCAATACCTTTCTTGTACCCTTGTTGACGTAGATATCTGTCAAGATGAGCATACCATGCTCTGGGAGCCTGCTTGAGACCATACAGAGCCTTCTTTAACCTGCAAACATAGTCTTATTTTTCTGATATTAGAAAACCTTCAGGTTGTTCGATGTAAACTTCTTCTAATTCTCGATTCAGAAATGCTGACTTAACATCCATTTGGTAGACTTTTATTTTTTTTAACATGCATAGGCGAGAAACATCCGGATGGCTTCCATTCTGGAAATTGGTGCAAATTGTTTCGTCGAAATCAATTCCTTCCACTTGTGCATAGCCTTTGGAAACCAATCTTGCTTTGTTTCTGGTAACCTGTCCATCTTCATTCAATTTGTTCATGAACACCCATTTAGTCCCAATGACATTTTTATCTTTTGGTTATGGAACTATTTCCCAAGTGTTATTCTTCTCGATTCGATCCAATTCTTCATTCATAGCTGCTACCCAATGTTCATTCTAGCTAGCTTCATAAATACTACTAGGCTCGAAGGTTGCTAGAAAGGCAATGTGAGCTTGTTGTGATGAATGAAGTTGTCGACCATTTCTTGTTCCAATTCCTCCATTTATGTCACCAATGATTTGATTTGATGGATGGTTCTTTTGAATCCATTCTTTTGTTTTCTTTGGAGGAGCTTCTTGTTGTTGTTCCTGTATATCTTGTTGATCATTACTTACTTCTTCCTGGTTGACAGTTGCTTCTTGTTCTAGAATTTTCTCTATACCTTTTTCAACCACTGTCTCAAGTTTCAAAGATTCTAGATCCTCATCATTATTCATTAGAATACTATCTTCGTCAAATGTAACATTTATGCTCTCCACTATCTGTTTTCATCTTAGATTATAGCATTTATAGGCCTTCCTTTTGCATGAGTAACCAACAAAGATACCTTCATCAACACGCGATTCAAACTTACCCAAATTTTGATCTTCTCTTTTGATATAACATTTTCTTCCGAAGATTCTAAAATATTTTACATTAGCCATTTTTCCTTTCCATAATTCATATGGGGTCTTATTGCAATTATTTCTGAGAAGACTTTTGTTGATAATGAAGACTGTCATATCAATTGCTTGAACCCAGAATTTTTCATCCAATTTTGAGTCCTTCAACATTGTCCTACCCATTTCTTGTATGGTTCTCTTCTTTCTTTCAGCAACTCCATTTTGTTGAGGTGTTCGTGCTGTTGAAAATTGTCTTTTTATTCCATTTTCATCACAGTATTGTTGAAATAATTTGGAAGTGAATTCTTCGCCATTATCTGATCTTAAACACTTTATTTTTAAATCAATTTCATTTTCAACCAACTCCTTGTATATCTTAAAGCACTCAAATGCTTCAATTTTTTCTTTAGGAAACTGACAGTTGTCATCCTGGTGTAGTCATCTATCATTAACATGAAATATAATTCTCCATCTAAGCCTTTTGTTCCCATAGGACCACATAGATTAGTATGTATCAATTCCAATGGATGTGATGCAAAGTGTTCTTTTGTTTTAAATCTGCATTTTGTATGCTTGTCGTGTCGACAGGCCTCACATAGTGTGTTGGAAGGTTTTGAGATTTTTGGCATTTCTTGTACTGCTTCCTTTTTGCTTATCCTAACAAGATTGTCAAAGTTGATGTGACCCATTCGTTTGTGCCATAACCAACTTTAATCTTCTTTAGCTAGTAGACATGCTTTAGTTGCTTCATCTAAAACATATATGTCGTTTGGAGCTCGACTTGTTGTAACCACAATTTTACCATACCTGCCTTTCCTGATTTCACATTTTGTGGAGTTGAATAGATTTGTGTGTCCTTGATCACACATTTGTCCAACACTGAGCAGATTGTGATTCATGTTTTCAACCAATAGAACATTCTTTGCTATAGCATCTTTGCTTCCGAGACTGACGGTACCTGATCCTATAACATTTGAAGATCCATCATTTCCAAAGGACATGGTTCCATCCTTCTTCTCTTTCAGAGATACAAATTTCTTTCTATCTCCAGTCGTATGCGTTGAGCAACCACTATCAACATACCACACATCTTTGTTGTTTTGAGCCTTGAGAGCGAGAGCACAATTATCAATGTTCTTCTTCTTCCATGTTCATTTGTTCTGTGGCTTCGAAGATTCTTCTGGAGGATTTTCGAGTATGCAGTCTCTGGCTATGTGTCCAAAGTTTCGACATTTGTAACATTCAATATTATGTCTTAACTTGATGTTTCATGGAGCCCTAGGAGGTTCATATTTGAAAGAACTCTTGGAATTATATTGGTTCCTAGCGTACGTGCGACATTCTACAACTTTATGACCAAATTTTCCACATGAATAATAATAGCCATGAAAAATATGTTGGTACCTAGATGGAAATCTTCGCCGGGAAATTGTCTTCCAAGGTTGTTCTTGCAAATCTTGTTCAACGAAGTCTACATGCCTATCAGATCTGATAGGTTCATTGTATTTTGTTGTAGAAGGTCCTACTTCTTCTTCTTTGTAACCGAGGCTAGTTCTGTCGTTGTAAGATCGTTTATTGTTGATGAGTTCTTCCAATGCCCTTGAGTTGTTGGCATAGTTTTGGACAGTTTTTCCCTTCTTCACTTCCTTACGCAACGAGACTACTTCGACTTCTAATGCTTCCCTTTTTGAGTTGCTTTCTTCCAACTTATTTTGAAGTGACTCTTCAATACATTTGTGTTCTTCAACTTCAATTTTGAGACCTTGAACTTGTTCTTCAAGAGTATTGGAACGAATCTTCTCAGCCTTGAGCTCTTTTATAAGCTTGATTGCCTCCTTAGAAAATTCTTCTATGGTCAACCCTTCTTCTTCATTGTTTGATACCTCTTGTTTATTGTGCTTGGCCATAAACAATACTCTCTCATTGGCTTCTTCTTCACTGTCACTGTCTTCATTGGATGATGAGTTATCTTATTTAGAGAGAAAGTTCCTTTTGAATCCTTTCTTCTTGCCTTGCTTATTGAATTTCTTAAATCCTTTCTTTCCTTTTGAGTTTCCATCACTTTTGTTCAAACATTTTGCTGCGAAATGCCCAACCTCACCACAACCGAAACATATCAATGGAAGTTTACCTTTGAATTTTCCCTTACCAATTTTTAGTTTTTAAGTATGGGGGATTACGCAGTGCATTTTTCTCGTAAAGTAAGCATATTCTCCATCTGAAAAAACCTTCTTCATCATCTTCATTTTCTTCACACTTGCAGGTGCAGGTGCAGGTCTTTGCCTTTGAAGGTTGTTTGTCCTTATTGATTTTCTTAGATGCAGGGAACACAGTTTCTAGATTCGAAGTAAAGTCTCATTTCATATGCTATGAGAACTCCATGTAATTTCTCTTTGCTGAGTTTGTCCAGATTTGCACTGTATTCTAAGACCGATACCTTTGGGTTGAATCTTCCTAGTAACGTTCTAAGAATCTTTCGTATAATAGTCTTCTCGTCAATAGGCTCTCCCAATCCTTCCAGAGTGTTGGTTATTTCATCAACGTGTTGGAAGTATGCAGCAATGTTGTCATCCTCTTTAATTCTGAGTTGCTCGACTTTTGCACTGTAGATTTGAAGCTTTGCTTATTTGACATTTGAGTCACCTGCATATATATTCTCAAGCTTGTCCCATACATTTTTGGTGGTTTTACAACCCAACACCTTATGATAAGTAGATTCAATAAGTCCACTGATAATAATATTCTTTGCTTTTGTATCATTTACCAAATTCTTCTTACCTTGTTCACCCGCGGTTGGTGTAAATCCATTTTGAATAGTGTCCCATACTTCGTAACCTTGTGCTAAGAGATAGACCTCCATTCTTCCTATCCAGAGTGCATAATTATTTTCATTCAATAGAGGTACACCATTCTTGGTATGCTCCATGATCTCCTTCCAATTGTTAAGCTGTTATTGAAGGAACCAAGCTCTGATACCAATTGTTGGAAAATACTGAGCGGGGGGGTGAATCAGTATTCCTTAGCAATTAACACTTTTAAATCTTCTTAGAGCATTAGTTAATCTTCAATTATCATTAATGTTTATGCAGTAACAACAGTGAATAAAAGAACACAGGAGGCACCAAAATTTTAGGTGGAAAACCCCCTCCGGGTCAAAAACCACCGAACGCTTTTCTAATAATTCTTTAATATTCAACTCCAATTGAAAATAAAGCTCCAACTTCCTAGAATCGAGAAAAGCATTCATCTCCAGCTCCCACTGGATGGGTTCTCCAATGCCTGAGATTCTTCAGTAGTCAACTAAACGAATGACCCAACACCCAATGAGCTACAACTCACCCTAGCACCACCATACCACCCTGAAGCTTTCGCAGATTTGAACTTGTTGGTGACTTCATGCACTAGCCTAGCACCACCCTACCACCCTATAGAAGAATAAAAGAAGAATGGATTACCGTACCAGGGAAAATGGTCCACTTTACAATGATATAGAATGATGTAGAAGAAGACGACACACTAAACCATAACCTCAACTATGACATAACCACCTAATGATGATCCTAGACCTCCCGACATTGCCTCTTCAACTCTTGGCAGATAGACACTTGTACAACTTTTACAAAGATGCTTTTACAATGCTATGTACAATGATACTTTTACAATGTCCGTATGCAGTGTTGCCCACTTGAAGACTTCATGTGGTGAACTTCTTCTTGTTGTTCTGCACCTTGATTGCTGCTCTTGTCATGCT
This sequence comes from Pinus taeda, assembly GCA_000404065.3. Classification (NCBI taxonomy): domain Eukaryota; kingdom Viridiplantae; phylum Streptophyta; class Pinopsida; order Pinales; family Pinaceae; genus Pinus; species Pinus taeda. The sequence continues at coordinate 88,502 of APFE030188522.1, forward strand.
ACCCTTTCTCATTCTTCAGAACATTATAGTATGCATTGAGTCTTCTCTTGATGAATATATAATACCTGCAAAAAGTCTTCAAGGAAATACCCGTGACATGATAATAGCAAAACTTACCTTATCCTGCAGAGCATATGTCAATGCTAAACAAAAACAACAAACTACAATACAAATAAACTAATGTAATTAAGAGATGAACATGCATATATAGAAGATACTTACCTATATCTTACCTCTTCTGCATCATTTTGTTGCACCTTGCTCTTTGTTGCCCTAGAAAGTCTGGTCCTTTGCACCCCTTAACAACACTTGATCTAGTTTTTCTTGCCTTCTAGGAGCACGATATTTAATCTGATGTATATCTAGGATTTCAGATTCCAACCTGTAATATATGGTCCCACAGAAGCCCTCTGGGTCTTCTTTCCAATGCCACAGGTCTGACCCGATTTGGACTCTTCAAGACAAAGTTATGCCCAATCTCTCACAATGACCTAATTATGGACTAATTGAGTAGAGCGAACTTGTACGACATGCCACGTGTCATTATTTCCTCCTTCGGCTCTGAAATTGATATATAGAAAACTATAGACCGTGCACTATCCTCCACTTTTTACAAAATTCCAATCCTCTTCTCAGAGAGAGAGTTATGACGATTGTCCCAAGGTCACTTCTTTGAGATGAAATTCAGCAGCCTGCAAAAATCCTAACTTCCACAAATCATATATGCAAAAATATAGCAAACCAAGATCTGAAATTCGGTCACGACGTTCATTAGGATTTCAAATCAAATGGGTTTTAATTTTAGAATCTAAGACTTCACAGAAATGAAGTTATAGCGAAAATGCCACGATCGGTACATTTGGAGGATATATGAGATTTCTTTTTATAGAGTTGAGAGGGGCTTCTATAGGGAATGTTGGAGGGATTTTAGGAGCTTACAAAATCATTAATTAATGAATATTCAATGAAAAACCAATTATGAGTGCCATGCCACAACCCCATAGGGTTTTAGCCCACTAATTGGGGTTACTAACTTCAAACATGAATATCTCTCAAACCGTGAAGAATTACTTGGCGTGCCATATATCAACGGAAACATCTCAATGAGTAGAATCTATCTAGAGGATCCTTGACTCAAAATAGAGTAAGTTTTCAAGTCAGAATTCCCTTGCAAGATCAGGGTAGCCCCTGGTGCTGCTTGGGTTGACATCAATGACAATCCTAGATCATATTTAGATCAACAAACACAACACAGAGACACATAGAAACCTTATGTGCCTTTGCTGAGAACCTGAATGTGGAACAATTGGATGTGGTCATGAGACTTTTTGTACAAATTCTTGATGGAGAAGCTAGAAAGTGGTTCAAAGGCCTACCAAATGCCTCCATCACTACCTGGGAGGAGCTGGAAAATGCTTTCACCCAGAAATGGGGAGAAAAGAGGAATCATGAGTACCTCCTCACTGAGTTTAATGCCATAAGAAAAATACTGAAGGAGGATACTTAAGAATTTATCAAAAGATTCAATAAGCAGTACAATAACCTGCCAACTAACATAAAGCCTCCTCCAGGTGCAGCTTGTGTGGTTTTCTTGGGAGCCTTTGAGTCCAACGTTGGTTTTACCCTTAGAGAAAGGAAGTCTCTCGCTCTAGACCAACTTCATATCGATGCTCTCGAAGTAGAAACAAATTTGGCCTCGGCAGCGAAGTCAAGGGTAAAGCAAGAACCTACTTAATCCAAAAGAGGGAAAGAAGAGGCATCCTCCTCTGGTCAAGATAGAGAATCATTAGACCTGAAGTGGGACTATCTGGACAAACTCATTAAGAGTTTATCACAAAAGGTTGGAAAGCTTGAAATTGAGAACAAGAACCTCTCCAGACAGAATGCTCAAGTCAACAACCGAGGCTATAACCTGCAATATAGAAGGCCTCCACTGCAACTACTTCCAAGGGAAAGAAAGGAACAACTTGATCAGATCCCTCATCCCTTATACTTGGAAGATGGTCCGGAAGAACAATCGTCGGATGCACAGGAGATGTAGAAAAATATATATTCTGCTTTTGCCGAGGAAGAACGTGAGAATATGGCTCACTAGGAGGCGAGTCATCATAGAGAAGTAGTAGCAGATGAGGAAGATATAGATTATTATTGCAAATAGTTTGCAAAGTTCATGCAAACACATCTTCAATCTAAGATCTTCAAATAAGAGGCCAAGAGAACCAGAGCAACAAGAAGGAAGTGCTCCACAAGTTGCTCCTCTTGCACCAGACAAAGGGAAAGGTAAGCTCCATCCTGACCCACACAAGACAGGAGTCTATGTAGATAAGGAAAGAAATGGTCCTAAGGGACACACGGAAAAGGAGGCACATGTTCTCCCTAAAACTACTAGTGGGGAGGTAGAAAGAACAGAGCCAGGAGATATAGAAAAGGCTCAACCCACATTCAATCTCCGAAAGGAGATGGAAAAGGTAAAAATTATTGTTCCTCTGACTGAGCTTATAAAGCAGCCTAATTACAAAGCCCAAGTCTCTGAATTCATGCATCCAGTCACCTCAGCACCAACCCAGGATAGTTTGAACCTCCAAGAGGAGAGGCCCATGGTTGTTTTTGGGTCGCATGTGGAAGAGTTGGACCTATCTATTGTGCCTTTATATGTGAATTTGGTTATCCATGACCTTTTATTGCATAATTGCATACTAGATTCCGGGGCCTCACACAACCTCATGCCATTATCAGTAATGGAATAGCTGGGTTTGGAGATCACCAGACCATACAAGGACCTGTACTCCTTTGACCCCAAGAGAGTCAAATGCTTAGGCATGATAAAGGATCTGGTGGTAAACCTGGCTCAGATCCCAGTGAAAAGTATGGTAATGGATATAGTGGTGATTGATATACCTCCTCATTTTGGAATGCTCTTATCCATATCTTGGGGTTCCAAGGTGGGTGGCTCTATCAAGCTAGATTTGACTTATGCCACCATTCCCACTTTTAGAGGTGAGAAAAGGAGGTTGTACAGAGAATCCGGGTTTGTGAAAACCGTGACCCCAGCTAAAGGCTTAGAAAACTCCCCAGTGCATAAGAAGGATAGAAATATCTCTTGTTTGTTCCTAGAAGAGGATGAGGCCTTCCTAGAGGAAACATCAGCACACCTAATAGGGTAGTTAGAGCACTTGTGAGGAAATGAAAATAAAATATGGAAATTATACTTTGATGGAGCAAACTCAAAGGATGGGAATGGAGCTGGAATATTGTTGGTGTCTCTGGAGGACATCTTGATACCCCTCTCTTTCAAAATGGAATTTGAGGCGAACAACAATGTGGCAGAGTATGAGGCACTGCTCCTTGGATTACAAAAAACAAAAAATATGAATATTGAATGCCTAACAGTCTATGGAGATTATGAACTGGTCGTAAGGAAAATCAGAAATCAATGCCAGGCCAAACACCCCAGGCTAAGGATGTATCGAAATGAAGTTTGGGACTTAATCGATAATTTCTTCCTGGCCTTTAACATCTAGTTTCTACCCAGGGAAGAAAACAGGATGGCTGACTCTTTTGCGGTAGCTGCAAGCACTTTTAGGCCCCCACAGATTCCACTCCTTAGAAATGAGATAGAAGTTAGACACAGGCCTTCAATACTTGATATTGTCAAACACTGGCAGGTATTCGAAGATGACGAGTAGGTGAAAAGGTTCATAGAATTCGTTAGGGATTTCGCCCACTCCACCATTAATCAAGAAGAAGAAGAAGTAGAACAAGAAGCCACTTCATGGAAAGACACAATGGTTGGGAAAAAATTTGCAACTAAAAGGGAACACCATCCATCGTGGACTTTTTCCACTGGAAAGGATTTTTAATAAAGATGACATAGCCTCCAAACAAATGGCCCCCGAGAAGGATGAGCAAGTAGAAGACTGCAACATCATATCAAAGGAGGAATCCCACACGATCAACCTATCCAAAGAAATACCCTTGCAGTACAAACAAAGATATTTAGATATATTCAAAACTTATAAAGATATATTTGCTTGGTCTTATGATGATTTGAAATCATTTGATACTAATATCATTCAACATAAGATTCCCTTGAAGAGTGGGATAAATCCATGAAAACAGAAACTCAGACAAATAAATCCACTCTTATTCCCCTCCATTGAAAAGGAGGTAAGGAAGTTGTTGCAGGCTAAGATCAAAGTACCTTTAAGATAGTCAGAGTGGGTAGCCAATTTGGTCCCTGTCCAGAAAAAGAACGGAGAGATAAGGCTATGTGTGGACTTTCAGAATATAAACAAGGCATCTCCAAAAGATAACTACCCTCCTCCCAATATGGATAATATATTGCAATAGGTAGTGGGTGCAGCCAGAATGTCCATGATGGATGGATTCTCCATAAATAACCAAGTTGCAGTCCACCGTGAGGACCAGAAAAAGACTGCTTTCACCACCCTGTGGGGAACATTCATGTACGCCCGCATGCCATTCGGGTTAATAAATGCAAGGGCCACATTTCAGAGAGCTATGGACATAGCTTTCATAGGCGAGCAAGACAAATTCATGGTGGTCTACTTAGACGACATCACAGTATTTTCTAAGACTGATGAAGAGCATATCCTCCATTTAAAGATCACCTTCGAGAAGTGCATAAGGTATGGTCTCTCTCTGAATCCTAAGAAATCTCAGTTCGCCCTGAGTAAGGGGAAGCTGCTTGGACACATAGTAGCGCATGAAGGAGTAAAGATTGATCCTAAACGAGTCAAAGCCATCAACCATATTCCCTTGCCCCAAAACAAGAAAGAACTCCAAGCCCCTTTGGGGAGGATAAATTTCTTAAGGCAATTCATACCCAACTATGCTGAGATAGTCAAAGGTATTACAGACATGCTCAAGAAGGAGAATGAAGTCAAGTGTAACTTTGTCCCCCATGATTATTTCACTAGAATCAAAAAAGCTTTGGTTGAGGCCCCAATGCTAGTCAGCCCTGACTATTCAATGCCTTTCTACATATTTTCTTCGCCTCTCCACATATTATCATTGTTGTGCTTTTGCAGAAAAATAAAGAAGGTTATGAGCAGACCATTTCCTTTTTCAGCCAAGTCCTAAGGGATGCTGAGATGAAGTATAATATATTGGAAAAATAGGACTATGCATTGGTCAAGGCTTTGAAGGCATTTTGTATGTAGGTGCTGCAATCGGGAATCACAGTGTTCATCCCAACGACTGCAGTCAAGGACATCCTGGTGCAGGGAGACAACGAAGGAAAGAGGGGCAGGTGGATAGCTAAAATACAAGAATATGAGCTAGAAATAAAGCCTACCAAGCTCATCAAAGGCCAAGGGTTGGCCAAGATTTTATCTGAATCCAACTGCCAAGCTCTAGGGATAAGCATGATCATAGAGGAGGGCAGACCAGAGGATCACCCGAGTGGAATTAAAATGGTTGAGCAAAATATTTATGCCAAATATAAGGGATCGCCCAGGTATAAGAACATTGTTCATTACCTCTTATTCCTAAGATGCTCATTGGGACTGGATAGATCTAAATACCGAAGTCTGAGATTGCAGGCACAAAAATACATTATATCCAATGGACTTCTCTACTGGAAGGACCCGGTGAGGGTATTACTGCTATGTTTGGTTGAGGGAGAAACCCATGAAGTGATTGAGGATTTCCATGGGGGAGTCTGCGGAGGACACTACAATTGGAAGACAACAACACATAAAATCCTCAAGGCAGGATTCTACTGGCCCACATTGTTTAGAGATGTTTATTCTCAGGTCAGGTCGTGCTTGAAATGTCAATTATTTGCTGAAAGACAGAAGTTTTCTCCTCTCCCCCTGAATCCTATGCACATAGAGGAGCCTTTTAGACAGTGTGGATTTGAATTCATTGGAGAAATAAACCCACCATCTAGTGGAAAACACAAATGGATTTTAATAGCCACTAACTATTTCACCAAGTGGGTAGAGGTTATCCCAACTAGAAATGCTACTGACTCAGTGGTGATAAAATTCATGGAGGAGAACATACTATCCCGCTTTGGGTGTCCTTTTAAAATTATCACTGATAATGTACAGGTCTTCAAATCTACCAAGTTCACCAACTTCTACCATAAATTCAATATCATTATTGGACACTCCACTACATACTACACTCAAGGGAATGGCTTGGCTAAGTCTTGAAATAAATCTATGGTGAGGGTGCTAAAGAAGACCATCACTAAAAATCAAAGGAACTGGGACTCCCAACTGAAGTTTTCTCTGTGGGCTAAACGAGTAACGCCTAAACGATCCATTGGGAAATCACCTTTTGAGCTAGTATATGGTAAGGTTGTTGTCTTCTCGATCTAATTAGCAATGCCAATAGCTAAGTTGCTACAAGAAGCCGAGGAAGAGCTAAGCGCCTTGACTAGAAGGATAAATCAGCCAATGGAGCTTCACGAAAATAGAGAGCAGGTGGGGACCAAATTGTCAAACTACTAGCAAAGGATGAAATCTCTATTTAACAAGAAGGCTAAGGACAAACCTCTTCAGCAAGGAAATTTAGTTCTCAGGTGGGATGTTCGACGAGAAGACAAAGGCAGACATGGTTGATCCGCTATGGTTCAGCCCCTTCAAGATTGCACAAGAGAGGGGAAATAACACTTACATGCTTGAAAAATTGGACGGTGAACCACTGGAACTGCCTGTAAATGGTCAGTTCCTAAAATTTTATTTTCAGAATTAGAGATATCTGTCTCTTACTCATTGTAAATATCCGGTGCGTGTGTTGAAATTGTTATTTGAATTTTTCAGTTTATTATCAAAAAGTCTTTTTCACGGAATTATATTTTGTTTAAGAATGACTCCATGCCCAATGGAAGGAAAATATACTGATCTGCAGGTCCTCAGCACCTTTCCAACAAGGCACTATCCCCAGTTGGAGCCAATGTTGTCACTCATTGCATTGTGGGTTTCAATTGGTCAAGATTGCCCAAGAGCAAGTTTGGAGTCACTTTCCCAGGCTACAGAATCTCTCAAAGCCAAGTCAGTCCCACTCCATTGCATGGTGCCTAGAACGAGCTTTCCTGCAATATATAGAAGTCCCAAAATGGACTTCTGGATTAGAAGATATAGCCTGTTGAAGATCAGGAGTTTTGTTGCCCTGAAATGAAGGAAAATAATTTATCACAGGACCCCGGGCATATCAAGTCAAGTATATTGGGCACCCCACAATCTTGCATCCCACATCATCGCAGTCCGTCACATCAGCTTATCGGACATATCAATGGGCCCCGGGAGTTCATAGGCTTATTGGCAATCGGCAACGGGCAAATCCCGCATCCCGAGGTCCTACATGGCCCCCACAATACCAGTGGGCCATTCTTAAGGAATTGCGGGGGGGAATACACCAATAGTGTTAATAGTAGGGGAGAGGCCTATTTCATTTTACAAAGGACATGCACGCAAAGACAATGACGGGCGAGCCCTTTCTCTCTCCTCCACATGGCGGTACAGTTTATCGGAGGTCAGGGGCCCCAGGCACAGTGAATCTCGCATATCGTCATTGTCAAAGCCCCGAATCCGCATCCTGTAGTCCCGCATGGCTCCCGCAATACCTGATGGTCCATCCTTAAGAAATTGCGGGGGGGGGGAATTGTCGATGTAGTGTTCAATCGTCGGGAAGGGCCAATTTCATTTAACAAAGGAAAAGCACGGTAAAACCAAGGTAGGAATGCCCCCTTCTCTCTCCTCCACATGGCATCGGTGCACCGGCATATCGACGAAGTCCCTAATATCGACGATCTGCGGGGTTTTCCTTCCAAGACTGTGTGGGGGTTGATTTTGCGATACAATGTAAAGGTTCCACAAAATGCCAAAATTCATTTACAAAGGAAAAGCATGGTAAAACAAAGGTCGAGCCACCCCATTCTCTCTCCTCCATGTGGCAGTACAATGGTACAACACATCGGCGATGGGAAATCCTGTATCCTGCAATCCCGTATTATCAGTGATCGCAGTAACAAAGGGGCTACCTCCCCAAAAACCTTGCGCGGTTGCGATTTTGCGATTTAGTATAAGATCGTTGGGGAAGGCCGAAATTATTTAACAAAGGAAAACCATGCAAAAAACAGGGTCGGGCAAGCCATTTTCTCTCTCTTCCTGGGGGCCACATGGTGCAATATGATTGGTCCTGATCGCTGACATGGAAGCTGACATCATGAATGACGTGGCAGTATGAAGGACACATTTCAAGCAGTTTCAATGTTTTTAGGGGTCCTATAGGCACATTTCTCGGTGACACATGTCACCACTCATAGGTTGACACATGGCAACATGACGTCATCCCACATATCGACGATCGTAGTTGCCTAGGGGAGAAACTTAAGGAAAAATGCATTCAGCATTGGGATGCGGGATTCCAGTTAACAAAAAAAAGGCCCCCAAATGCGATGTTTCATAGGTTCTATTTGATAAATATTTCACATCCGGATTTCAGTCGATGTGGTAAAAAGGTGACACTGAGGGCGATTCAATTTATAAAAGGAAAAAGCCCCCGCACAGCTGTTGATAGCCTTAGCGCCCAAAGGGTTAATCCCCTAGTTCCAGCCCCTGGTCATATGAGGAAAGTCAAACAAGGGGCTATAATAAAGGGGGGCTAAGGGGGAAATCAAAAAGTGCCCATTAGCGTGTTTTAGAGGTAAAAAGCCCGCAGCTGAGAGACTTCGTTGTTAAACGACCTCAAGGCACCGATAGTGGAGGACAGAGGTTTAAAGGATGTGATGGGTCGACATCTATGGTTTTAAGAATAACAGGTGGTGCATCCAAAGCATGGGATGGGTTGATCCAGCAGAAAAGATAGAGGTTAGTGAAGCAGTGCAGGAAGCCATGCCTTAAGTAGAACAACTCCTTCAACAGAGACGATCATAGGATGGGCAAGGAGATCTTTGTATATTTCACATCTTATGGTTATTTATTTGTTGTACTGTAACGTGCCTCCTTTCCTGAGGCGTTTAATTTTATAATATTTTGGGCCACAACCATCTATGACTAAGACAGTTGGTTGACTCGACAATTGAGTCTAGACTAGATATATTTTGTTGTAATGAATGTTCTTTCTCCCCTCTCTAGATAAATAGGGGAAAACAAGACTTAGAAAAGGTTCAGAAATTCTATAGAAAACACTACATGCTATTTTAAGACTGTATCACTTTGTAACACAAATTTTTCAGAATATCAAGGGAATGGTGGTGATTCCCTCTTCAAGAATTACAGTATGTGTTCCCTCTGTTAAAACCCATTTTGTGTTCATATTTCTTCTTTGTATTCATGCAATTATAGCTCCTAGAAATATTTCAAGCTTCCTCATAGATTTATTTGTATTGATATGTGAATGCAAGTGCCTGTAATTATATCATAGATTCACTTGTCTCAATATTGTTGATGCATATACCTGTGTGGACTATTGAAATCATATCCTTAAATCTGCAACACTTGAATCATACCATTCATCTCCTCCTTCATCCATTACTTCTGCTTGTAACTCAAATAAGTATAGAAATCCTTAATGCCTCAAGCTCTATGTGTTAAGTGTAGAAGTCTTGAAGCCTTATGCTCTATGTGATGGGTTTCTCCTTCTCTTTTTCCTCTCTCATCTTCCTTGCAAAAGCTTATAAGTTGTAAGCCCTTGAAATACTCAACCTCCATTATTTTTATGCATATTTATGAGATTTGAACCTATGAAGAAGTACCAGAAATCCATGTCTTCTTTCTTTGGATAAATGAACGAACCCATTTCCTATAAATATATGTATCTATAGCACAAGAGTGATGTATCTTGTTTCCTGTAAATCATTTGAGGCACACAAATCTAGATGTGTCGAGGCATTGGTCTTGTAAGCAATCCAAGGTTGTCACTAGGAGCTACAACAACACCCATCGAGATTTGGGCCAAAACCATGAAGAATTTGAGCGTGAGATAAATTTGAGGTGATAGAGCTTGGCATGTCGATTCCAACACTCCAAAGATAACTCAAATCAGAGCTTTAGAAATGAAGATATGAATTTTTGAAGTTAACAATTAATTATGGACAATCAATTCATGTAGGCTTGGTCCAAGAGACATGTATCTTCATCAATTTGTGGAGCCCTTCATTTAGTGTATAAATAGAAGGTGGAGAGGGGCATTAAGGCATCCATTTGTGCAACACACACCTTACAGAAGAACTCAGATATCTCTGTGGAGCCACAACAACTAAAGAGACAGGACAACGAGGGTTGGAAGGTTGTTTTGGGCATCATTGAGGAGGCCGAGGTGTAGTCTTGAGGGTCGTAGCCATGTTCTTGAAGGCCGAGTGCAGGGAGGTTTGTTTAAGGGTTTACTCAAAGGCTAAGACTGCTATGGATGAATGCGGCCTTGTTTGAGGGTCAAATAGGACTATAAGGAGGCTATTTTGGAGGGATGTTGGAGAGTCGTAGTTAGTTGAGTTAGGCCGCAGGCCTAGCCTCTCCAAAACAGGCTTGTGTTGGGTTGTTAAGGGCTACTACTTGCCCAGAACAACAACCCATGAAAAGGGCATCTCTCCTTGCCTAGGCCACAACACATTCAAGGTTGTTTGTGTGGGTATTTGAAGGGTTGTTGCAACATGAACAAGCCCTAACCAGTCACAGTTAAGAACAACAACAAGCATAATTGTAGCAGTAGTGTTGGTGTGTGTTTGGTCACAATTTGTTGACCACTTTGGATCAAATTATTGCAGCGTGTGAAAGCCATATATTGGAGTTGACTTGGGTGGCGAGAAGACTTCAATTAGGAGAAGATTTCATAGTGAAGTATTGGGAATCATTGTCTTGGTGGAGGGCAGTGTGTTGATAGCCCAAAGTAACCCTAGACAAGCTATCTTGAAGTGACGAAGAGGAGTTGAAGGTTGGGTGAAGATTGGTGTCGAAGTGTAGTACCTTGATGGACAAAGGTGACTGCTAGCCTTGCCGGTTGGAGCTCGGGAATTGGCCAGCCTAGAGAGCAGATTAGATCAGCCTATGTACACACAACAGAAGTGACTTTCAGTAGTGTTAGGTGGTAGCCCTCCTAGATTCTTGATGTGTTGTCCTTTGAAGGACTAAGGGACAGCTAGTGAGTAGTACAGAAGCGAAGGATCGACAGGAAAAGATACGACATAGAGTTTGTGCAACGAAGTTTGTTATTGTATCTTGTATACCATAGATTGTTTTATTCATATTTGGTTTAAAATAATGAATATTGGGTTGTACATTATTGTACAATATCTGTTAAAATTTGTGTATACTTATGTACATGTGATTTACTACTTTATATTTTCCACTGTGCAAAGTAGTTTATGGTTGAGATTCTTGGTTTAGTAGCATTGGTGATTTTAAGACTCTAACCTAGATCTAAGGTCATGGAAATTCAACAAACAGAGCTAAGGCATTTTATGAGTTTCGAATGGGTTCCATGAAAGATGATGAGTATACTAGTAGGTTCTTGGAGCTGTTGAGATATGTACCTTACCTCAAGGAGGAGAAGGCTAAGGTTCAAAGTTTCATCAGTGAACTGCCAGTGGCATACAAAGACCTGATTGAGTTTGATGAGCCTAGATCGTTGGAGGAGGCTATACGAAAGTTGAAACATTGTTATGAGCAATTGAAGTGCAAAGTTGAGCCTAAGAATGACTTGAAAGGAAATGAGAAAGCTAAACGAAAATGGCCACCAAAGCGAGGAAGACCTCAAGATGCAAGTGCGAAAGAAAATATAGTCCCTTATAAGAATTTCAATACATCTGAGAAGGGATATGGAGAGCAACAGGTTAGAGGCGATGGTAGAGAGCCATTACACTATTGATATGTGGCAAGGATCATTGTAAGAGGGATTGTTTGTAGTATCAAGGTGGTAGACCCCTAGATCTATAGTGCTCATGAGGCGCATATAGTTGGTGATGTTGGTCATAACATTCCTCGGATTTATGCAGCTATGGACAACAAGCAGGCAGATCATCATGCATCTATCATTGAGATGGATGGTAGGCTTTGTGATCAAGTTGCTTCTATTTTGATTGATCTTGGATCTAACTATAGTTATATTAATCCTTACCTGGCGGATAAGTGTGGTTTGAGAAAATAAGTGCATGCAAAATCTTGGCTGGTATAGTTAGCTATAAGTACAAAGAAGAGAGTTCATCATTGGGTAAGAGTTTGTGCCTTTGAGTTAAATGGTATGCCTATAACAACACATTTGAATGTACTTCCATTGGGATCATATAGTATGCTTTTGGGTATGGATTGGATGTACCTTCACAGGACTAAAGTGGATTGCTTCAACAAGGCCATAGAGTATATGGATGATTGTGGGGAAAAGAGAACTTTGCAGGGAAAGAAGAAGCCTACATCAATGAGGATGGTTACCACTATGCAGGCTAAGCATAGTTGCAGAAAATGTTGTGTGATGTTTGTGGTGCATATATCTAGTGACAAGGGAAAAGATATTAAGGATGAAGAAATCTTCAAGAGGTACCCTGTATTGCCGTAGTATCAGGATGTGTTTCTAGCAGAGATTCTAAAGCTACCTCCTCACACGGAAGTGGATTTCTCTATTGAGTTGGTGCCAGGGGCAACACTAGCATCGAAGGCACCTTACAGGTTGAGCACTCTAGAGCTAGTAGAGTTTAAATTGAAGTTAAAGGAGGTGCTTGACAAGGGATACATTAGGCCAAGTGAATCACCTTGGCGTGCACTAGTGTTGTTTGTAAAGAAGAAAGATGGTACTCTCAGATTGTGCATTGATTACAGGTAGCTGAACAAGGTACCCATTGCCAAGGATCGATGATTTGTTTGATCAATTGAAAGGAGCAGCAGTGTTCTCTACGATCGACTTGAGATTGGGATACCATCAGGCATGCATCAAGGAAGAGGATATCTTGAAGACTACATTCAGGACCAGGTATGGCCATTATGAGTTTGTTGTAGTTCCATTCGTTTTAACTAATGCTCCAACTACATTTACGTGTTTGATGAATAGTGTGTTGTGTCCTTATCTAGACAAGTTTGTTATTGTATTCATTGATGACATATTGGTATACTCTAAAAATGAGGAAGAACATGTCGAGCATTTAGCAGCGGTGTTGAGATTTCTAAGAGAGCATCAGTTGTATGCTAAGCTTAGCAAGTGAAGCTTCTTTCAGACCGAGGTGCATTACTTGGGACATGTCGTTTCCAAGGAAGGCATAGCAGTAGATGAGGTGAGATAATTCATGGGATTGGTAGGTTACTACAGGAGGTTCATCAAGAACTTCTCACGCATCACATATCCTATCACATCATTTCAAAGGAAAGGTAAGAAGTTTGAATGAACGGAAAAATGTGCAACTAGTTTTGAGCAGCTCAAGCAGTTGTTGACACATGCACCAGTACTAAAGATTGCAGATCTGGACAACGAGTTTGTAGTGTGTACAGATGCTTGCAAGAGAGGATTCGATGGAGTTCTCATGAAAGAAGGACATGTAGTGTGCTATGAGTCACATAAAATGAATGAGCACGAGCAGAACTATCTGATGCATGATCTTAAGCTAGCAGTGATCATACATGCATTGAAGATGTGGAGGCACTATCTTCTTGGCAAGAGGTTTGTATTAATGAGTGATCATAGTGGGTTGAGGTATTTGTTTGACTAGTCGAATCTAAATGCCAGGTAAGCTAGATGGTTGGCCACCCTTATTGAGTTCGACTTTGAGATCACATACATCAAAGAAAATAAGAACCAGGCTGCAGATGCTCTCAGCAGGAAGGTACATGTAAATCATATAGTAGTTATGAGCTGTTATGGGACAAAATTACAGGATAGGAGCTTGTAGGCAGGGCAGTGTGATAAAAAGTACATGGAGATCATGCACATTTTAAAGCAAAGTACAGGTACAAGCACATGTATAGGTATAGGTACAGGTATAGGCACAAGAACAGGTATAAGTACAGGTACATGTGATCAGGATGCAGACTATCGTCTCATGGTAGATGGTTTGGTGAGATTCAAGGATAAGAACTATGTGCCAAATTGTAGTGAGCACAAGAAGCTTATCTTGAGGGAGTTTCATGTGAAGCCATACTTGGGTCACTTAGGATATCAAAAGATGTTGATGGCAGTGAAGAAGTTCTACTATTGGCCGAATATAAAGAAGGAATTAGAAAAGTTTGTGGCTATATGTTTAGATTGTGAGCAAGTAAAGGAAGAATGTAAGCATCTAGGTGGTCTACTACAACCTATTACCATTTTGGAATAGAAATGGGAGGTCATTTCCATGGATTTCATTACAGGTCTTCCGAGGACAGTGAAACAACATGATTCTATTATGGTCGTGGTCGATGAGTTGAGAAAGGTAGCTCACTTCGTTCCAGTGAAGACTACATATTTAGCGAGTGAGGCGGCACAGGTTTTCATCAAAGAGATAGTGAGATTACATGGTGTTCCAAAGAAGATTGTGTCAGATAGCGATGCAAATTTCACTTCCAAGTTCTGGAAGGAACTATTTGTAGGTTTGGGTATAGAGTTGGCCTTCAGTACAACTTATTATCTGCAGATAGATGGACAAATAGAGAGGGTCAACAAGATCTTGGAGGATATGCTGAGGATGTATGTGATGCACCAGCAGAGGAAATGGGTAGAGTATCTTCCATTGGTTGAGTTCGCATACAATAATGGTTATTAGGAGTCATTGTGGATGAGTCCTTTCGAGGCATTGTATGGACGAAGTTGTAATATTCCCATTAGCTGGAGTGATCCAGTGAACAGGGTACTCATTGGATCGGATATGTTGGTAGACATGGAACATGAAATGTAGGTTATAAAGAAGAATCTAAAGGCAACACAGGATAGACAAAAGAGTTATGTAGACTAGCACCGGGTATTCAAGGAGTTTCAAGTTGGGGAGCATGTGTATTTGCGCATCAAGCCCAAGAATAGCTCTTTGAGGATTGGATCATCTGTCAAGTTGTCACCACGGTATTGTGCGCCTTTTGATATCCTTGAGAGGATTGGACCAGTGGCCTATCGACTTGCACTGCCTCCAACAGTAATATTCCATGATGCTTTCCATATTTCATTGCTTAAGAGGTATATAAAGGATGTTGATCATGTTATTGATTGGTTTGTATTGCAGGTGGAGCAAGAAGGAGAGTTCTAGCTGGAGCCTCAGTGCATATTGAAGCGGAAACATCTCATGCTCAGGAATAGAGCCATAGAGCAAGTTAAAGTGTAGTGGAAGCACTTTGGGCCCAAAGAAGCTACCTGGGAGATGGCAGATGCATGCCATGTATCCTTCATTGTTTGCCAGTTGAGGCAAAGCAGTTTTGGTTTCATGTTTGATATATGTTTGGCATATGTTTTGCTGATGTTTTGGTATATGTATATATATGGATGTAAATATCACCATGAGCTAAGTTATAATGCTCCAATAAGCAGTATGGTTGTTATCTTGTCAGGTTGTCATGATGTTTTGCTTTTGAGCAGGTCTTTCATTGTAAATACTGTAACGAGCTAAGTTATGAAGCTCCATGGGCAATATGTTTTATTTTCAGCAGTTTTGTTGAGGTCTTGGTGTGGTTTAATACCAAGGAAGGTGTTCCCGAAGGGGGAGGGTTCTGTAACAACCCTGGTGAAAATTCCATGTAATAAAAGTTAATAAGGGAAAAATAAGACCATGGTCAAGGGACACATATTCCAAGTTGAATGTTGGGCAAAGATATCCTAGTGGGAATCACTAGATGTGTTTATGGCTAAAGGAAATTGGCAAAAGCAAAAGGAAAAGACATTAAAAGGAAAAACTAAATTTTTGGCACATTTATTTATGAAAATAAAGGTGAAAGGTCATAGGTTGTATGTGAGGAGGAAAATAAAGGAAAATAATGGAAAATTAATAAAATAGAGACCTCATTAATAAAAAGGATTCTGAGGATCAATTTTTAACCTTTTGTCAATTCAGTTTTAGAGCTCTCTCATTATTCTCTCTCTCTCTCACTCACTTTTGGACACTTACAGTTTTCTTGGAACACTCTAGCTTTGGAGCAAGGAAGGGAAAGCAATTAAATGGGAAGGAAGGAAAGTAAGGATCAAGGAAGGAAGAGCAGGATCAAGCAACTTCAACATGAATACTTGCAGGTAACATATTGCATGTGTGATTTCCTAGCTGGTTTTGACATGCATGGCTTTGCATGTTGGTGTATGGTTCTCTTGATATCAGTGGCATGGTTTTGTCGGGTTATGACAATGGGCATGCAGGCCTGTGGGAGCATCCAAAGGTCCCTGAATGCTGACATGCCCATAACATGAGAGTGTCCAGAGGTCAAGAGGTCTAAAAATTTAATGGGACCTAGGGGCAGGGTGCTTGAGTGGTTGTGATACCTCTTGGGAATGTCGATGATGATGTGGAAGGAATGGTTGATGTGTTTTCGTCGATTCCATTTCCTTAATGTCACCAAGGAGGTTGAATCATATCATAGTATCCTCTTGTCGCATGTTTACCCCAGTTGGGCGGTTACTTGGGTAGATGTGGGAGGAGGGTGGTTACAGGGATATCATGTTCCTAAGCACACTTTGAGTGAGCCTCTAGTCATTGTTGGATACTAAGCTCACTAAGTTGACCACCTTCCACCCCCAAATTGATGGCTAAACGAAGGTCATCAATAGGATGATAATTCACATACTATGCATGTATGATTCTAAGCATCCATGAACATGGGATGAGAGTCTCCCCTATGTTCAACACAGCTACAACAAAGCTCTCCATAGCTCAACTGGCCACAACCCCTTTTAGCTGGGCCTAGGATTTCAATCATTGTGTCCCATTGATGTTGTAATGGCGCTTATAATTACATAGGAAAAATCTACACATGTTCAATCCAAAGTTGATAAATCCATTGGGTGCCACATAAGTTTTAAAATGTGTGACAATGATTGATTGTATTTCCAGAAGGAATGCCTTGCAAGATCCTATTGGAAGCTTCGACCATTCCGATACAGGCCTAACATGATCACCAAGGTTGTGGTTGACAATGCTTTCGAGCTAATTTTTCCCCCATTCCTTGGCCTACATCCAATATTTAATGTGGACTACCTTTGACTGTATTCTCCACCATTATTGGACACATTAGATATTGTCAAGTAGCTGACACCAATGGAACTCAACTCAGATTGCATTGAACATGCCACAATCGATTAGATCATGGACACATAGATTAAATCACTCACCAACAAAGGATCCAATTATATCAAGTTTTCAAAGCCACCAACTCCTGCACCAAGGCAAGTGGCTCACTAGGGACCAAGTTCAACAAAAGTCTCCCCGCGTCATGGAAGCACTCAACGTAATGGGGACCATTGCTTCCTAAGGGGGGAGGAATGTGTTAGAGTCAGTATTTGCATACTGCCATCAGTGATCAAAACTCCTCATTTATATCATATTAGTGTCCCATGTTGAAATTTTTATCATTCCACCCAGGTCCTCATGCAAAAATTTACTCACTGATGGTAGCCCAAGTGAAAATCCCACTCTCCCTAAAAAAATCAATATTTGCTTGCCCATCTTCATGTGCCTTACTGAGCATACATTCATTTTAAAATCTCATTTCATCATGTCTTATGTCAGTCAAGTCTACATGAAGTCTGGTTATTCAAGGTTCCATTAGGTCACTAGGTTTTATTCCTCCAAGGTCCAATAAAAACACCACTCACTGCATAAGGCCAACAAAAGCATGAGAGTGAATGAAATAATATCCCTTTTTCATTCAAAGAGTATTTGCAAACATGTAACTATGCTTGCGAGAGCTCTAATTTCCATTCCAAAAGTATAAGTTTTGTTTCAGATTGTAATTTTATTTCAAAAAGAGAGATGTAATAATTTTATTTATTTATGTAATTTTATGTTTATCATATGTAATAGGTTACTATTCCTAGCTATTTACTCAAACTCTATTAACAATATCATCCAAGCAAAATTCAAAAGTAAAGATTTCCAAAACTCCAGCATCATACACATGCAAAGGAAAAAGTCAGAAAGGAAATTAGCAAAGAGGTCAAAAAGGTGAAATGAAACATTAGAAAGTGGGTTTTAAATTTAAAAGATCAAAATCATTCAGCTATAAAGGATCTCTTGGCTTCAAACTCAACTTCATTTGCCTCCCACCATTGATTGAGTAAACCCCAAGAGACCCTTTTTATAGTTCTGGGTGAAAATCAACAAAACAGAGCAAGCGATGTGCGTTCTCTTCTGGTGCCACGCATTCTCTTTTGGGGCTACACATTTACCTGGTGTTGCGCGTTTCCTTAAGGCGATGCGTATTCCCTTAAGGTGTTGTGCGTTTGCCTGAGGCACTTCGCAATCTCCATTGGCGCTGCACGTTTGTCCAGGAAGGCTATAGTCACCTCCTCAGCTCCTCCAAAGTGCATTCAACCACCAAACAAGTAAGTACTAGCTAAGTAATGTGTGTTTCTTCCTTCTTAAGTCACTCCCTAAGTGTTTAAAGGTTTAATTGGAGATTTGGTGTTTATCCTACATCTAAACCCTAGATCTTCTCCAAAACTACCCTTGCACTCTCAATTCCTTTATACACTCCCTTGCACCTTCCTCCCTTTTCCCTAGACCTTTTTATCCCAAATACCCTCTAAAACCCTAAGTCCTAGGTGCCACAACTACCTAGGCTTCCAAACCCCCTGCATTGCAACAATTGCCCCCATCCCAAAATCTATCATGCTAATCCCTTATATCCTCCTCCATTACACTTATCCCTTCACCCACCTCCTTCATATTTACCCTTCCCCATTTCTTATTCCCAAAAAACCACATTCCAACTACCTTATACCTCCTGGGGTTTGATATTAAACACTATGGCAAGAGGAATACAAACCACACAATGAGGAAGAGGAAACATATAGAGAAGAAACTATGGAGCGATAAAAAGGTGTCTTTTAAACTCCTAATTACCTCACATTAATTGTCAACCCAGGGACGACTTTTTATTTCAAGAGTGTACTTAGTCTGAGGTGGCTATTTACTCAAGAGTAATGTTTAGTAGTACAACGTTCAGAAAATACAAGGGTAGACGGATGCTAAACCTAAATTACTTCAAAAGGATAAAATCACACAAGGCAGCTTATCAGTTAAGGGTGCGGAAGCGATAACCCATCCCTCTAGAAACTGATGGAAAGGAAATTAGAGCATGGACCATAGGTCTGGGAGCTAGGCAGTGACTGCTGAGGCTCACTACAGCCTTAGACCTTCTCTCACACCAAAGCAGCGAATACAAGTAAATGGAACGGCAGAAAATAAAATAGAACAGCAAATGGAAAACAGAACAACAAGTCTAAAATGGAACGGCCGTAAATGGAACAGCAAACTAGAATTAAAATAATCTGAACAACAAACTTTAATTAATGGAAATGAACAACAACAAAACCAAATTAATAGCAATCTTTACTCTAAGAATAAATCGAACAGCATAAGAAAATAGAACAGCATTGATTAATGATGGAATGTGAAACAATGTTGGAAATTCAAATATAAATACACATGGCACACCTTAATAGTAATATGATAATTAAGGATAATACAACTATGCTTCCAAATAGAATAACATTACTTTCGGATTCCAATAATCGGGATTTCAAATGAATCCAATGACAGTAATATTCAATACAGACGCTCTGTAACAGAAATAACTGGTTGAGATTAAAATCATGCGATCAACTCTGAAAAGATTCAATTATACAATGCAGAGTCATTACACCGATTTCCTGAGAAAAACCATTAATGCATTAATCGTAGCAGAGCATAGCATAGCATATGAAAGGTATATCAGATTACCGAGTAATAAAGGTAAGCAAACCACACATAAATCAAGTTATAATGATACAAAAGCAAATGTAAATATATGATACACAACAGCAGCAACGTACCACCAGAGGCTGGGCCCTTAGCCGCCAGCGGACGCTGTTGGGCTACTTCAGAAGGAAAAGAGTGAACAACAACGCCCAAATTATGTATTAATCATTAAATTGTGAAATCATTACAATAGTTGAAGCTTTGAGACTTATAGCCTAAAACAATCCTTTCTTCCTCCTATCCTATTATGAATTCTTGATTCTAAATCTCTGATTCTAAATCCTCAATTCCATCATTCAAATCCCCAAATTCATCCTGAAGTCATTCCTGAAGCCATTCCTGAAGCCATCCCATCTCTGATCTTTGTTTTCATTTAAATAGAGAAAGATCAGAGAGCAGTTACAACATAGATAATTACAACATGATTTATTTTACAAATTTGGGTTGATTCTAATCAGATGATCAACAAGAAAATATATTTCCTTTCATCTCTCAACAAAAGCAAGACGAATTTGGGTTTGCAGCTGAGATTTGGAGGACAGCCGCAACTGCAAATCTGATAAAATCGTGCTCAAAGAACCCTACGTTTCTCCCTGTACAAGCTGAATTTGGGCAAACCATTCTTTACAAAAGTTAATTGGGCTCGTTCTGGACAAAACCCATGTTCCGGATTTCTCAAATTCGTCTTCATTTGCTCAGAATCTCAACCGCAAAACTGTCACTCCTTAAACCAGCGAATTTCTGAGTTGGCAGATTTAAAAATCAAATCTTCAATCTGGAAGTTACCTTGGAGGCTAAAAATGGTGAATAAGGTTATAACCAACTTAATAAAACTATCATTTAAAAATAATTCATAATCATC
>APFE030188522.1:112902-135559 GCA_000404065.3 Pinus taeda
CTATGATGTTATGTCAAAAAAATGATCTATTCGAAAAATGTTTTGGCAGCAAAGACATGACATGAATCTTCAAATGGAAATCAATTCTTCATTTGTTCTATTATGAATCCATTGGGTAATGAGTTGGATGAGACTCCCTTTGTTTCATAAAATTTCTTTTAAAAATCACTCGTCCATAAATTGACCTTCTTTATTTTCCCAAGACTTGCAAAAAAACGAGTGTCTACCTGCAATAAAACATTAAATGATGGAGAAAGAGAGGTGATCGAGCTCCCCCAATCCAAAAATTATGCAAAAAACTAACAAGTAGTTACTCTGTAGAACAAATCCACGGAGAAAATAACAAAGTAAAATTTATTTGTCACCTACGGGAGAGCAGTGGCCAATCATGCTAACCTGCAGTGTTTTAATCACAACTTCTTTGTTTTTCATCGAAATTGAGTGATTCCAAAGCCAAATGAGAGCTAATTCAAATTTTTATCTCCAGTAGCAACAGGTTTTAAAAATTCAATGATATGATATGTCAATTTTAGTTAGAACAACCTGCATAACGGAGTCCTTTTCGATTACCCAGCTTAGACCAACAGTTGATATTTCAAGCATAACGTTTTCGTTTGATGTCAGATTCGAATGATTCAAATTGGAAATGAAAGTATATTCATTTATTTATTTCCAATAAAAACAGGTTTTGAAGAGAAGAAGAATTGATAGGTCAATATTGTAAGGAACAACCAGAAATACATAGTTTTAAGGGTGCTGATTTACGATAGACAGTCAGTATTTTGATCATAACTTCCCCATACGATATCCAAAATGAGTGATTCCAATTGTATTGTAAACTATATTCATAGGGGAATCTACCATAGAAACAAGTTTTAAAAATTCATTCATTTAAGCCTTCAAATACTGACTGTCCCAACTCTGTTCCTGGGCTGCCCACTAGACACCTTGTCAATGTTTTGTTTCTAACTTTTTCGTTTCAAATCCAAATTGAGTGATTCAAATTGGGTTAGAAAGTAGACAGCAAGAGCGACCTAGGATAGAAACAGGTTTTAAAAATTCATTCATTTAAGCCTTCAAATACGGACTGTCCCAACTCTGTTCCTGGGCTGCCCACTAGACACCCTGTCAATGTTTTGTTTCTAACTTTTCGTTTCAAATCCAAATTGAGTGGTTCAAATTGGGTTAGAAAGTAGACATCAAGGGCTACATAGGATAGAAACAGGTTTAAAAATATTCACTTTTGGTCCCTCAAAACATGATTGTCCCGACTGTTTTTTCAGAAATCTCATCAAGCCCGCAAGCCAAAAAAATGATATTCAAGCATTTTTTCATATTGATGATAAAAATGAATATAAGTGTTTGTAGAATTGTTATTTCTATTATAAATCATCTACATACACAAATGAATTAAAAAAAAATTATCACCAATGTTGATTTGCATAGCATGTTGCAACAAAAACAACTAGGTTTACACGGAAAAACAAAATGCATTTATTTATTCCCTTATTTATTTTATTTTCTACATTAACCTATTTTGATTTGAAAAATGAATGTGGCTACGTATATGAGTACTTCCAGTGGAGCCATTTTCGAAATAAGGCTCCATTTATGCACATACCCAAATTTGAAAAATGCATCTTAATAAATATTAGGGTATGAGAAGCCAACTTCCCTTGAAAAAATGGTATAAAAAATTGTTGAAGCATAGAGTGATGTTGCAAGCAAATGATGGAGTGAAACCAATCTTCAATGTATCCTTTACTTTTTTGATTTCGCATAGCCATCATATCATGGGGTTCTTGAGCTTTTAAAATAGCTTTTTGATACATAGTAAAAGAAACATCATTTTCTTCCATGGCTTCTAAAATTTTTGCATTTGAAACATTCTGAATCTCATTGTAAGTTTTCTCTAATGATGCATGTGAGATAGAATGGGTGGGAAGGATGGGTAAATTTGGCAGTTCAACATTGTAAGCATGTTGTACTGGTTTATTGTGGCGAGGGTGTGGAAGTAGTTGAGCAAGGCATTGTGTATGGAATGGAGCATTTTGATGATGTGGTTGATTGGGTTGTGTGAATGAATATGATATGCAAGCAGGATGTTGTGGAAGAGCTGGTGGAGAATATGGAGAATGTTCTTGTGCTACAAGATGATGGAGAGTAGTCATGCACTCATAAGGTAAACCATGCCAAGCTTGTAGACAAGATTGGTGGTTATATTGAAATTGACATAGCTGCCCTAACATATTAATATTCCATAATGGATTATGCAAGTAAGAAAGTGGAGAGGAAGTGTTTTGAACCATACCTGTAGGCCATGATTTCCATGGTTTTGACTTTGTTGCAGCTTCCTTACCTCTTTGATATGCTACTTCCATCCTAGATAAGGAAGAGTGAGTATCTATGAGATGCTCCTTTCGGTTCTGAGGGTAAAACACTTCATCAAATTCTTCATTTTTATGAACCTGCAAAACATCCAAATTTTCATTTAGAGAGCTAATAAAATCAACTTTAAAATTTTCAAATAAAGCATTGATTTCAGCTCTTATGTCTCCTATTCTTGTAGCAGATTTGGAAAAGGAAAAACAAACATCTCTAGAATTCTTACCAGCCTTGGAGATTCCTCTTGAATACCTTATGCACAACTCACAAACATCATCATATGATAACTGAAAAACATCACCTTTTCCTATCAGATTTAAGGGTTCTAAAAATTTATCTTTGATTCCTTTAAGAAGGAGTGTTTTTAAAATCTCTTTTTTCCAAATGCTTATGTTTTGATTTTTGAAGGTTATAATGAAATCGATTTACATAGTCCTCCAAGCTTTCATCTTCCCCTTGTATCATATTGAAAATATCTTCATTGGATTTGCAATAGTCTTCGTACTTCTTCAAGAATATGTTCTTCATGTCCTCCCATAATTGGATGCAAATTCCCACCTAGGCTCATGAACCATCGGAGAGCTGCTCCTTTTAGAGTAAGAGGAAACACTTTCAATCTTTGATCATTATTACAATAATCATATCCTCTACAAAGTATTTCAAACTCAAACAAAAATGTATGTGGATTTTCATTTGCTAAACCATGAAAATTTGGTAAAGATGGGGGAATTATGTGCATTTGTGTCACTCCTCCTAGATCTTTGATAGGAAATTCAAAAGTAGAAACGTGAGCCATTTCTTACCATAGTATAAGATGTTCTTCATGTGTTTATTCGAGGCTCCTTCTTCAAATGTTCCTGTCAATCGGTTAGTGAAATGGGTGGTGCTTACATCACCACTTGCGTGAGATCATGTGATTCATTTTTTTTTAAATTTCTATCATTTTTCTAATCATTCACACAAAAATTCAAACATCTATTTCTACCCTAGGTTCTTTAACAGTCCTGCTGGAAAGCGGACGGGGGAGCAGGGCTTTTACATGCTCCGTATGCAGGTTCTTACCTTCCGTTTTTAAGATCCAACTCTTCCCTAGCAGGCACTCATCAGATTCACACTACTCTTTAGAAATGGTTACACTCTCCCCGGCAACGGCGCCAAAATGTGGAGCGATAAAAAGGTGTCTTTTAAACTCCTAATTACCTTCACATTAATTATCAACCCAGGGACAACTTTTTATTTCAAGAGTGTACTCAGTCTAAGGAAACTATTTACTCAAGAGTAATGTTTTGCAGTATAGTGCTTAAAATACAAAAGTAAATGAATTCTAAACCATTACTTCAAAAGGATAAAATCACACAAAGCAGCTTATCAGTTAAGGGTGCGGAAGCGATAACCCATCCCTCTAGAAACTGATGGAAAGGAAATTAGAACATGGACCATAGGTCTGGGAGCTAGGCAGCGACTACTGAGGCTCACTACAACCTTAGACCTTCTCTCACACCAAAGCACCGAATGCAAGTAAATGGAACGACAAAAAGTAAAATAGAACAACAAATAGGAAATGGAACAACAAGTCTAAAATGGAACGACCGTAAATGGAACAGCAAACTAGAATTAAAGGAATCTGAACAACAAACTTTAATTAATGGAAATGAACAATAGCAAAGCCAAATTAATAGCAATCTTTACTCTAAGGATAAATCGAACAACACAAGGAAATAGAACAACATTGATTAATGATGGAATATGAAACAATGCTGGAAAGGAAAATGGAAAATACACACGGCACACCTTAATAGTAATCTGATATGGTAATCCAATTATCAGTCTTAGTTATAATGAATACGACTGTATTTTGTAATGGAACAACAACGTTCATAGATTCAACAATCACAAGGAAATATAATTTCTAAGATGAAAATAATACCAATGGTCAAATGTTACAACATAGGCACTCCATAATTGAATAGCAACGGTATCCTATAAAAACCATTTATATCAGCACTTAAAGAAACAGCAATGCGTTGCAAAATCGATATGATATTTCTGTTTCAGAAAATGAGATTACGTGACAGAGCTGTGATGTAAAATAATATAACATACCAGATTACCAAATAAAATGGATAAGCAAACCACACATAAAATGCAAGAATATAATATACAATAGCAGCAGCAGCGTACTCCACCAGAGGCTAGGCCCTTAGCCGCCAGCGGACGCTGCTGGGTTACTTCAGAAGGAAAAGAGTGAACAGCAACTCCCAAATCATGTATTAATCAGCAAATTGTGGAATCATTACAACAACAAATGCTTGAGAATTACAGCATGCAACAATCCCTATCCTATGAATAATCCACCATCATTCTTCATCATTTTTCATCCCCCAAAAATCATCCTAAAGTCATCCCTATCTCTGATCTCTGCTTTCATTTAAATAGAGAGATCAGAGAGAAGTTACAATAAAGATAAGTACAACATGATTTCTTTTACAAAATTGGATTGATTCTAACCAGTTGATCAACAAGAAAATATATTTCCTTTCATCTCTCAACAAGAGCAAGACGAATTTGGCTTTGCAGCTGAGATTTGGAGGACGGCCACAACAGAAAATCTGAGAAAATCGTGCTCAAAGAACCCTGCGTTTCTCTCAGTACAAGCAAAATTTGGGCAAATGGTTCATTTATAAAGTTAATTGGGCCCGTTCTGGACAAAACCCATGTTCTGGATTTTTCATATTCGTCTTCATTTGCTCAAAATATCAACCGCAAAACTGTCACTCCTTATTCCAGTGAATTTCTGAGTTGACGCTTTTAAAAATCAAATCTTCAATCTAGAAGTTACCTTGGAGGCTAAAAATGGTGAATAATGTTATAACCAACTTATTAAAACTATCATTGATAAAATAATTCATAATCATGAATTTATTAGAAATAAAGGAGAATAAATAATATTCGTCCATAAGATCATAAATCATTTATAAAATGGATTTAAATGATAAATTATAACAAATGATATGATGAAGAATAGTGGAAATGGGTGGGATAAATGTTCAAAAGTGATAATAATAATGGCATATTAACGGCCCAACACCATGGTGGAAGAGTATGATTCTATTGTCAGAAACAGTGCATGGGAGATTGTTCCTAGACCGGAAGGGAAATCAGTGGTGGGTTCAAGATGGATCTACAAAGTTAAGCAGGCAGCTGACAGGAGTGTGGAGAAGTACAAGGCAAGATTTTTTGCCCGAGGCTTTTTATAGATAGAGGAGATCGATTATGAGGAGACCTTTGCACCTGTCGCAAGGTATTTTTCCATATGGATGATTCTTGCTCTCTCAGCACAGATGGGATGACACATTCATTAGATGGATGTGAAGACTGCATTCCTCAATGGAGTCATTGAGGAGGAGGTGTACATTGAGCAGCCCGAAGGCTTTGAGGTCTTCAGCAGCGAGTCGCATGTGTGCAGGCTTAAGAGAGGCACATCGGGATATGGATTAGATGAGGTGAAGCTATGTAGCTTCATGGATGCAGATTGGGCAGGGAGCTCAAGAGGCCGAGTATATGGCAGCGAGGGCATCAGGTACCATCATATCATAGATTGTGTGCAGCGGAGGATCATCTTACTTTCATACATTCCAACGGAGGATCAGGATGTTGATATTTTGACGAAGGCTCTCAACACGAGCAAATTCGAATACCACCGAGGCAGGATTGGGGTTGTTGATAATCCATATCTTGTCGAAAGGGAGTGTTGAGATTGCAACAAGATGATGGAGCTTAGTGAAAAGAGTCACCTTCACTAAGTGGGCTTGCAGGCAAATTATGGCGCAAAATCTATTTTTAGACATATGGATCATGTCTATGAGTTGCAGGATGTTTTTTATGGATGATTGGTCAAGTTGGAAAAAATAGATGGACTTCTATTTTTAGACAACAGCGGTGACACTGTCAAGTCTAATTATAGAGAAGTCAAATATTATAGCTTATAATAATTTAGCTTAACTTTATCGTTACTCTTGGAGCACTTCAATTGAGCTACAATGTGGCAATGCAGTTTGTCAGAGGGAAATATGTTTTCTTTGTGGGTCAGTTGAGTTGTTGCATGCATGACTTCAGTTAGAACTCAATCAGTTGAGTTTGGTGGAGTTGATTGTGGAGTTGATGGAGTTGTGTTCAGTTTGACTTGGTTAAACTAGTTGTAATTAGTTTAATAGCAAAGAGACTAATGATGAGTTGTTAAAATAATTATTAACTCATAATGCAACTAAAGAATACATCAATTATCTCAGTTTCATGTTAGTGCATGTTCAGTTCGGCAGGGACAAGTGTTAGAGGATCAGATTGCTATCAGTTATGACTATAGTTGTGCATGAGGATTTGCACAATTAATGGGATTGAGTTATGCCAATGAGAATTGGCCAATACCAAGTGATTATAGCCTTTGCTCATGTGATTCCCAGTGTGAGTGATTCTTTTGAGGTAAATACGAGTTTGGTTCAACCATTGTCATCCATTCTTGTGCAGGTATTGAGCAGTGGAGGAAGGCAAGTAGTGGAATAGATTTGGAGATCAGATCTGGGCTATATTGTGTGTAACAGGTGGAGATAGTGTTGGATACTTGTGAGAAGTATTGAATATTGTAATTTTACATGTTCTCAATCATTAATATACAGATAGTGTGGGGTTTTCAGCTATAAGCTTTCCCCGGGTTACATACTGTGTTAATGTGTGCATGCTCTTGATCTTTTATTGTTATTGATGTTGTTATATTGATGATAAATGTAGAGGAGCTTATGTATTGTGTATGTATTCCACAATAGTACATGATCAGGATAATCTCCATTGAATATGTGTTTATTATTTAAAATTTATACAACTACAACCTGTACATTAGGAAACTAAAACAAATGCCGATAACTGAAATCATACTTTGGGCAGATTATTTATGTACAACCCTATGCTACTTTGTTGCAAATCACTAGATAAAGTGATGCTATAATGCCAAATTAACCAATCAAGCAACTATAGCAATGATGATGCTTGGAAATGCTTGAAACAAAACATAAATGTAAATGCTGATAGACATACATCCACAAAATGAGTGTGGCTGTGTAAAAGGAAATCTGGCTTGTTATTCAAACTGAATTTTTTTTCCATATATGCCACAATATGATCAAAGAAGTTAGGCTCTGTTTGCTGCGCCAACTCCTCAATACATGCTTCCAGCTGCAAATTATTAATGCAAACATCCAAGGGTAGCCTTACCTTTCCTTCCTTATGCTGGAAAAAGTCCCCAAAGAATGGGACATGACAGTCCAAATCCTAGGACTGTATTTGGGTATCCAATTCAATTAGATCTTATTCAATTTTGATGGCAAACTCTTGCATAAAATTGAGCTTAACTTCATAGCTACATCAACAAGACTTCAAATAAGAAGAAAGATATGAAGCAAAGTTCTCATGCACCTCATCATCAGTGCACATATCTTCCCATTCTCTAAAGCCTTGAATAGAGGCCGCCTCTATTTCGAATTCTTCCTCTTTATCCATCCATGTTTCAAGAAAGATATGCCAAAAACCTACAAATGACTTAATAGATCTGATAGGAAAACTTTTGATCCATTGTCTACATTTCCCTTGAAACGAATCATAGAACAACCTGATAAAAATATCCTCTTTTTTGACTCTAAGAGACTTTATAAATGTTTTGAAATTTGCTACATGTTCAAGAGTCAAAGTCAGATCTTCCCCATTGAATTTAGGGCTATTGCTAAAAAAATATGCATCTTTCGGTAATTGACTAGGAAAACCAGGAAGATTAGAAAAAATGATACATGAATACCTTGAACAAATAGAAACAACATCTAAGTCCTTCATTTAGCCAGTGGAGCCACCATCAATACTTTGAAACACTGGATTTCGAACAATGGAGTCACCAGGTAGATGATTTCAACCTTCATATGTGCTGACTACTGTCCACCATTAGCAATCAGATCTACAACCTGAACGATCTTTCCTAGAGAAGATCTGTCGCCTCGTCCCCGACAGCGGCGCCGATATGTTAGCACTTAGAATGAACCTCAACGCTAAGAAGAGGTAATTCCAAGGTAACCATAGACCAAGCTTTCGATATGGCATGTAGCCCTGCCAGATCAGAGAGGGCTCTCTCTTTTCCAACAAAATGTGGCTGCAATAAATGAATCTTAGGCTAGCTATGAAGTACAGGGATTTGATTGAAAGTTGAGGGTCGAAAACAACAAGAGAAGGGACCATTGGGCTATGGAATTGGAGTTAGTTTCTACCGGAAAACTTGGGGAAATGTAAGTGCAATGTACAACCAGAATAAAGATATAATGAGAGAAGAAAAGAGGGAAAAGACCGATTCCCTACAGGCATAAATCAAGGGATGGATCTATAGTGGCAACTTTAGAAGAAAGAGAAGCACAAGGTTACTCAATAGAGCTTCTAACAGACGATGGATTCTAAAAATATAACCACTACATCAAACAACATAATCATTGTGAAAGGAGCATCGTTCATGGATGGACTCCTAACACTTCCCTTAGAGAATGTTGTAACCAAATTAGTAGAAAAACAAAGCATGGAAATGAATTTACAAGAAAAACATGTTGCACATTAAACACCATGATGAATCCCAAATTTAAAGAGTAGAAAAAGCTTCATTAAAATAATATTCAAGGAAAACTTTACACAGTCCAATGGAAGCCT
The DNA here is from genome assembly GCA_000404065.3 of Pinus taeda. Taxonomy (NCBI): domain Eukaryota; kingdom Viridiplantae; phylum Streptophyta; class Pinopsida; order Pinales; family Pinaceae; genus Pinus; species Pinus taeda. The sequence continues at coordinate 122,017 of APFE030188522.1, forward strand.
CATTCTACTGCAAAAATCCAACCTTTACACTCTTAAATTCATCAAATATATACAATTAGCTCATCCCTATACTAAGGGAGTTGAGCTCAACCATCTCTCTCAAGATATAATCAATAACATTAAATTTGGACCGAATTTCTAAAAATAAGGCTCAAAGATGAACTTGTATCTCTTGAAACATAACACTTGTTACAAAACTGAAAGAAGTTTTTGTAGATAAGGTCATTTTTGAGAAAAAACTCTCTCAAAGTTTGAAAATTTGTTTACAGTTGCTCGAAATCTATGCCACAAAATAATATCTAAATAGGAAATCACTAAATATTTAAATCTCTAAAAGTAGGCTGTAAAGATCTAGTAAAATATTCAAATTCACACCACCTATGAATAAACTGAAAGAGGTTTTTGTTATTTGTTATCTATTTGACAAAAAAATCTTTCACTTTTATAAAATTCATGTACATTACTTCAGAAACTGATTTTGTAATAAACTTGTCCCTGTGTGCAGCAAATGACCTCAAAACATGTATAACCAAGAATCAATCATTCATTTTGATCATATCTTTTGATCCAGGAATTGGTTTCGGACGTGCAATATAACATTGGAAAGATATTTCTGAGCTGCTTTTGATGAACATGCCTAGGATATGATTTGCACTGAATATCACGTGCAAAACATCTTTCAAAACCAGACATAGTAATAGCCCATTTTGATCCCTGGGGATAGGCTGCAAGGACTGGAACTAACATCACCAATGATCAACTATGCTCTTACAAGGTGTTGTTCGGGTGTCAAGTCATTTTTTTTTCATTTTAGTGAGTCTTCAAATAAAAATTTGGTCACTAGTTATCGTGTCTAGGTCACTGCTGCTCCCTTCACTTACTCATGGTATTCATCACTCATCTTGTTCATTGTCTTCTTCGAGGTATCATATCTTCATTTAAATGTCTTGGATCATGAAATGGTTAAATTTGTCATTTTAGGTCATGGTCTAGGGTTTCACTTCATGTGTCATCATGATACCATATGGTGCCAAAAGTATGTCCATCATGCGATTAAGTGGGTAAAGGGAGTTAGCAGCTTAAGGAAAGAAAAGTAAAGGTAAAGGTAATATTTAATTTCAAATAAGACAATGTTGCAGTACACTACCTCGCCTCCTCATTTCTCATAGGGACGTGTTTGCTTGAAAATATGTTTCTGACAAAATAGAGAATAATTTTACAAACATGAAAGAGTTTTTTGTCCATTATAGTCCAAGGAACAAAACTGCCTTCAGTTAATGCACAAGTGTTAAGATTTGAAAGAAATTCCGAAAATACACTTGCTACAGGAGAGTTAATGCACTCCTAGACAACTTGAATTCAAGACAATATTTCAGGGGTTTGGAGCAGGTGTTGGCATTTATTAAGGACTCTATTGTGTAGCAAACATCCTAAAATTTCCAATGATACTTTCAGATCATGATTTGGATTAGTGAAAGGCATCCAAAAGTGCTCTGAAAGTTGGAGCTTCTCTTTTGTGAGAGAAACCCTGAGTGTTTGGAGTGACCTTGGGCAAATCAACTTTTCTCCCTGATGGAGTGTCAAAATTACATGTTTGAGGTGTCCATATTATAGAATACATTGAGAGATTTCCAACGAGCTATCAAGCTCTCAATTAAGATTAGTTAATGCCTCCAAAAGTGGTTTGGAAGATGGCGATGTGCTTCTGTGAACTGTGCTGCACTTTGGCGCTGTGCATAGGAACACTGTGATGCACACAAGATGGAGTGCCCAGAAATCCTTCAAAACTCTCCCAAATCTCAATTTTTCACTTGCAAGCTTGATTTTATTGACTTCTAAGCCAAGGGACAAGTAGTTACACCATCATTATCCCCATTTTGCATTTCTAAATTCATCTCATGTCAATGATTCTTCAAGTTCAGGTTTGTAGTGAAATTTGCATGGGAAATGATAGGGTGAAAATGGCCATCTTTAGTTTTTGGTTTCTAAAACATGTACAATGGTTTCCTACACCTGCATACATGTTTAATAAACCATTTTAACCATTCAATTCACCTCAAAACAAAGTTTTACCTCTCAAAAAGTAAAACCCTACCTCATTCCTAGAGGGTTTTAGGCATTTTTCATTACAAACCCTATTTTTCCTCCTTGCTCGAAGATCACTCTTCCACTATTTATTCACTTATTTTCATCAGCTTCCAAAGTTCATTTCCACCTTTTTCAAAACTCCTCTATTATTTTTTCAAAATCCACCTTCACATCACTTCATTTCCATTCATACCTCAGTTTATTTTTCATTCAAATGGAGGTGGGGTCCTCTAGCAAATCAGTGGAGAAGACTCATCTATCCAAACCCAAGGTGACTAAAGTGTATAACAAGGGCTAGAGGCTTGTGTTTTCTTCTCATAGAGAGAAAGGGGCCAAGCCTTCTTCATCGACAAAGCAGGAACCGACAGCAAAAGAGAAAGACACAGTTGAGCATGAGTTTGAAATGGTTGATTCAAAGGCTAAGGATTAGACTTGAAACATGCGATAGATGAATAGGGATAAGGACTATCAAATCAATTTGGAAAGAGAAAAATATGTCATATCATTCCTTGAACAAGAAGACAGTCAACTCAAAGCAAAGGAGTTGATCCTAGAAAAGGAAAAATCCAAGTTATTGCAGCAAGTCAACAAAGGTAAGGAGATCATGAGATCAAGTGAGCCTGAAGCATCAGAGGTGAGAGGAAAAAGGAAAAGACCAAGAGCAAGAGGGCTTAAGAAATCTTTGTAAGAGGAAGAAGAAAAAAATTTGCTTAATGAGGATCTTGACCTAGAAGATAGGATTGCCCTAGAGGTTCATCAAGATAAGGAATATTGAATTAATAGTATGAATGAACACTTGGAGAAGCTCCTTGATAAGGCAAATAGAGACAATGAATTGCTCAGACACATGGCGCATCACTATCAAGCTCAAAACATGATCGCCAATGTCAAAGTGAAACAAATTGAAAACAAGCTCAAGGAGGCCAAAAAACATCAAAAGGATAAGAGAAACTTGGAGATGCTTTCTGAACTATCCATGAAGCTATAGAAAACCTATTTTTACACCTTCCCTCCAATTTTGAGCAAATTCTAAGCATTTTGATTTTTTTGACAAATTTTGGTCTAAGTTCAGAAATTCAGTTGCTCCAGAAGTGCAGCACCTTGGTGTTGCACTTTTTCCTCAGGCCTCCATTTGAGGAAAAGTCTACATTTTTGGAAAGTTCTTTCCATCCTTTAAAAATCCGTTTGCCTAGATTTTGCAGAGGTGGCTTAGTTTTGGAGAAAAATGCAAAAAAGTGGCAAAAAACTAGCATTCTAGACCATTGTTTGACAAGCGTTGCACTTCTGGAGCGACCTTGGGAGAATGGATTTTTGAAGGTATTCCCATGCTCCAAATTCAGAAATTCAAATTTTTCTGGAAACCAGACTTGAAGGGAAAGTTGACCCTTCTATCAAATTTTCATTTTGACCCTTGGAAGGCACCTCAAAATCATCTCAAAGTTGCCACTGCGCTTCTGCATTTTCTGTGTTTTATTTGGAAAATTTCACTGTGTAAAATTTCTAGTTTCTAGTCTTACTTGGTCAAAGTCAAGATTCTCCATGTAATGGCACTATTTATGAGGCTAGGTGATGTAGGCATGAATAAATTTACATCATAGGTTGTTTTTGATGTTTATTAGGCCTCATAAAAGAAGAAAACTCCTAAACAAACGCTTCATAAAGTGTTTGAGTTTCACCTTCTCACTCTCACTTGTTGGTTGAGAGAATCTTGGAGTTAGTTCCTCCACCAAGGAATTCGACTCCTGAAGGTGGGAAAGTGGTCTAGGAGAGTCTATATGTATCATTTCTCCTCAGGAGAATAGGGTTGAACTTTTTGTGAAGGAGACTTGCATTGATATCATCTTTCAGCTAATACAGATGCAGGTTATAGCTATTTTCAAGGGACTCTAGCCCAGTGAGTTCATGGTGCTTGTAATTCATTCCTTTTGTTTTCTCATGGTCCAAACATATTTATCTACATTATATATCTTCTTTCTATGAATTCCTTGTGATAAAATACTCAGAATTCTTGTTTATCAAGCTCTGTTATCTGGTTTCCATAGTTATGTATTTTTTCTTCCTAACCTAATGAAATCATGTTTATTTATGCTCATTATTTTCTTCCTCACTATATCCTCTATACTACACCAACAAATACGCAAATTAGACCATGGGTTCTAATATCTATATCCTTCTTATGTTTTCTCCTGCATTCCCACAGCCTAGACCTACTTGTGGCTTCAAACCCTAAGTTCAACAATTCCTTAAAAAAACCAAATTTTCACAAACAAACAAATAAATACTCATATATAGTCTAAAATATATTTGCTTTAAAGTCATATCACTCATAAGAGACTTAGAGATATCCCTCTCATGCTCAGTAGGGCTAGCTACTGAGCTGAAGTGGTTTGAGGTTACCCTTGTTGATTTCTTTTTCAACCTAGGAGATTGTAAGGACTAACATTTTTGGCATTGTTTCTGGGGAACGAAAGATCATATCTTCCCTGGGAAAGAACAACAAGGATCAGATCTGATTGCTGATGGTGAATAGTGATCAAACACAAGAAAGGTTATGCATATTTTACTTGGAAACTCCAAAGGTTTAGAAATTTCATGGTGGCCCCACTGTTCAAAAACCGGTAGTTTGACGAACTTCTTGGTGTCTTAATTGTTTTCAAGATGGATTCAACTGCTCGAAGGTATGCTCCTATGAATCGAGCTCATATTCATGGTTTTCCGAATTGAATTCCTTGCATAGATTGGCAAACTAAAGTTCCAAAATTCATAGATGGAAACGAGGATGAGGCTATTATACATCTAATCAAATATCATTGGCATATACATAATCTCGAGATTAAGTTTCATGAGGATTGTTTGATGAAAATGTTTATGGCTACCCTAGAAGGAAAAGAAAGATCATGTTATGAAGGATTGAAGCCATGTAGCTTACTCTCTCTTAAAGAATCCCACAAAACATTCTTTGAGTTTTATGGAAAGTATCATCATTCCTTCTTGTTGTTTGAAGATTGTTGTGAATCCTGTGAAAACTTCATTCAATACCTTGAAGAAACTTTTTGTGATGAAGAATGTCTAGATTATGAGATCATAGAGGCCCTTTATGAATATTATTCCTAACAAAAAGTAACAGATATTAGCTATTTTGATACAAAGGATCATTCACAACACACATCAACTCCTTCTTTTCTTGAAGATGAAACAGATCTGCATCCTAATAGTCAAGACGAAATTGGTCCAAGTGAGAATTCTGAAATTTCATGTATAGAAAACTTTAGTAGTGAACCATCTAATGACAATGATCATCTACTTTTGTAAGGAAATAGTGAACAAAAATTTGTTTCCCTTGATTCTTGTGGCAGTGAAATTGATATTCTTCCTGTTGAAGCACATGAGGAATCAAATATACTTGAAGTGGTTGCTGCATTTAAAGTTTTCCATGAGCATCCAAAACCCTGTATTTTAGATGAGAGGTATGAAGATAGTTATTCACTTGTTCTTTCATATTGTTCTTTCTCTGAGGTTTTATTTCAAGATCAGGTTCTTGAAGACCAAGATGAGGTTTCTGATGAAATGTATGAACAAGGATCTCTAGACACTCACCACTCATATGTCTCTCCAGCTCATCCATTTTCTGAAGCACTATTTCAAGGGAATATTCACGCAGATAAAAATTTTAGATTGCCATGTGTGAAGGTTTTGGACAATGTAATCATGGTAGAGAATAATCATCAAACATTACAAGAAGATTATGAAGAGGAGAGAAGTGATAAAAAAGAGGTTGTTTAGAGCCACTTGCACATGATGGTCTTCCTCCAGATTTAGAAAACAAAGAGTGTGCTTGTATTTCTTCTAACTTTCAAGATATGCTAATGTTCCATATTATTATAGAACCTATTGTCGATTTGTTGCAACCATCTGGAAAGATGAATTTTATTGTATTAATGGATCATGAGCACATATTCAGTGGACATTCAGAGTTCCCTAACTTTTGTTTGTTCTACCTGCTCAAGGAAAGTACAAGAAGAATACAAGTAAGTAGCCACTTGCTGCATTGGTTACACCAGAGGGATCATTACACATGATTGTATATACATCTTCAGCAGGTGGGCGGTTATCATCAGGATTTGAAGCATGAGGTGAAGGCCCTGAGATCCTGATAGTATGCTACCATAAGTAAGTTCAGCCAGTATGTTTTTTATAGTCAAGTGAGTCAATTAGTCAGTCAGTTTTCAGTTTGAGTTTAGTCTTTGCATTATGACTCCATTGCCCAATGGATAAGGCTACTTGGTCTACAGTGTTTAACATCTTAGACCGACCTACCACCCTGAAGTGTTCACAAGCTCCGACCTCTAGGCGACTTCATGCACCTGCCTAGCACCTCCCTACCACCCTATAATGACTGAAATGAGACAGGAGTGTGGATTCCCGTACCAGGGACAACGATCCACGATACAATATGGTACAACGTTTTTGACTAAACACCCAATCATATTATGACCTGCAACCCAACCATGGCATCAGTCAAAAATAACTCCTATACCTCCCAACAATGCCTCTTCAACTCTAGGTAGATTGACTCTTTTACAATAATGACTCTTTCAATGATGACTCTGTTTCAATGGTGGTCCTTTACAATAATGAGTCTTGATAAGACCTCACGCTTGACACTGCTTTTTGGATCACTTGCAGCTGCTGATGTACTATTGTGCTTGCTTCACATGATGGTATCTTGGCACTGCACGATCTTCCAGTAGGTGTCCAAGTTGTCCTAGAGTTTCTTCCTTCCTACACATGCATTAACAAACAAAACCCAAACCAATCCCCAGTTGCAGCCAATGTTAGTGTGAGTTAGTTCATCATGTCACCAGTGATCAAATATGCTCTTACAAGGTGTTGTTAGGGTGTCAAGTCAAATTTTTGTCATTTTAGTGAGTCTTCAAATAAAAATTTGGTCACTTGCTATCGTGTCTAAGTACCTGTTGCTCCCTTCACTTACTCATGGTCTTCTTCACTCATCATTTTCATTGTCTTCTTCAAGGTATCATATCTTCATTTAAATGTCTTGGGTCATGAAATTGTTAAATTCCTCATTTTAGGTCATGGTCTAGGGTTTCACTTCATGTGTCATCACGATACCATATGTTGCCAAAAGTATGTCCATCATGTGATTAAGTGGGTAAAGGGAGTTAGTAGCTTAGGGAAAGAAAAATAAAGGTAAAGCTAATACTTAATTTCAAATAAGACAATGTTGTAGTACACTACCTCACCTCACCATTTCTCATAGGGACGTGTTTGCTTCAAAATATGTTTCTGACAAAATAGAGAATAATTTTACAAACGTGAAAGAGGTTTTTTTCCATTATAGTCCAGGGAACAAAACCTCCTTTAGTTTATGCACAGGTGTTATGATTTTAAAGAAATTCCCAAAATACACTTGCTACGGGAGAGTTAATGCACTTCTGGAAAACTTGAATTCAAGACATTATTTCAGGGGTTTGGAGCAAGTCTTGGCATTTATTAAGGACTCTATTGTGTAGTAGACATCCTAAGCTTTCCAATGGTACCTTTATATCATGATTTGGATTAGTGAAAGGCATCCAAAAGTTCTCTAAACTTTGGAGCTTCTCTTTTGTGAGACAAACCGTGAGTTTTTGGAGTGACCTTGGGAAAATCAATTTTTCTCCCTCATGGAGTGTCAAAATTACATGGTTAAGGTGTTCATATTATAGAAGACGTTAAGATATTTCCAACGAGAGATCAAGCTCTCAATTTGGAGTAGTTTAAGGCCTCCAAAAGTGGTTTGGAAGATGGCCCTACGCTTCTGTGAACTGTGCTACGCTTTGGCACTGCACGTAGGAACACTGCGCTGCGCGTAGGACAGAGTGCCCAGAAATCCTTCAAAACTCTCCCATATCTCAATTTTTCACTTGCAAGCTTGATTTTATTGACTTCTAACCCAAGGGACAAGTAATTACACCATCATTATCCCCCTTTTGTGTTTCCAAATTCATCTCATGTCAATGATTCTTTAAGTTAGGGTCTGTAGTGACATTTGCATGGGAAATGATAGGGTGAAAATGGCCATCTTTAGTTTTTGGTTTCCAAAACATGTAAAATGGTTTCCTACACCTACATACATGTGTAATAAACCATTTTAACCATTCAATTCACCTCAAAACAAAGTTTTACCTCTCAAAAACTAAAACCGTAGCTCATTCCTAGAGGTTTTTAGGCATTTTTCATTACAAACCCTGTTTTTCCTCCTTGAAAGAAGATCACTCTTCCACTATTTCTTCACTCATTTTCATCAGCTTCCAAAGTTCATATCCACCTTTTTCAAACCTCCTCTATCATTTTGTCGAAATCCACCTTCACATAACTTCATTTCCATTCATACCTCACAGTGTATTTTTCATTCAAATGGAGATGCGGTCCTCTAGCAAATCAGTGGAGAAGACTCATCTATCCAAACCTGAGGTGACTAAAGTGTATAAGAAGGGCTAGAGGGTTGTGTTTTCTTCTCACAGAGAGAAATGTGCCAAGGTTTCTTCATCGACAAAGCAAGAACCGACAATAAAAGAGAAAGACACAGTTGAGCATGAGTTTGAAATGGTTGATTTAGAGGCTAAGGATCAGACTTCAAACATGTGACAGAAAAACAGGAATAAGCACTATTCAATCAACTTGGAAAGATAAAAATATGTCATATCATTCCTTGAACAAGAAAGTCAACTCAAAGCAAAGGAATTGATCCTAGAAAAGGAAAAACCTAAGTTATTGCAGCAAGTTGGCAAAGGTAAGAAGATCATGACATCAAGCAAGCCTGAAGCATCAGAGGTGAGAGGAAAAAGGAAAAGACCAAGAACAAGAGGCATCAAGAAATCTTTGTAGGAGGAACAAGAACAAATTTTTCTTAATGAGGATCTTGACCTAAAAGATAAGATCACCCTAGAGGTTCATCAAGATAAGGAATATTGTCTTAATAGGGTGAATGATCACTTGGAGAAGCTCCTTGAGAAGACAAATAGAGACAATCAATTGCTCAGACACATGGTGCATCACTATCAAGCTCAAAACATGATCGCCAATGTCAAAGTGAAACAACTTGAAAATAAGCTCAAGGAGGCCAAAAAACATCAAAAGGATGAGGGAAACTTGGAGATGCTTGCTGAAGAATCCATGAAGCTATAGCAAACCTATTTTTACACCTTTCCTCCAGTTTTGAGCAAATACTGATCATTTTGATTTTTTTGAGAAATTTTGGTCTAAGTTCAGAAATTCAGCTGCTCCAGAAGTGCAGTGCCTTGGCGCTGTGCTTTTTCCTCATGCCTCCATTTGAGGAAAAGTATACATTTTTGGAACGGTATTTCCATCCTCTAAAACCACATTTACCTAGATTTTGTATAGGTGGCTTAGTTTTGGAGAAATATGCAAAAAAATGGCAAAAAACTAGCATTCTGGACCATTTTTTGACAGGCGCTACTCTTTTGGAGCGACCTTGGGAGAATGGATTTTTGAAGGTCTTCCCATGCTCCAAATTCTGAAATTCAGACTATTATAAAAATTAGACTTGCAGGGCTAGTTGAACCTCCCCTCATATTTTAATTTTGACCCCTGAAAGACACCTCAAACTCATCTCAAAGGTGGCATTGCGCTTCTGCACTTTCTGTGTTTTTATTTGGAAAATTTCACTGTGTAAAATTTCTAGTTTCTAGTCTGACTTGGTCAAAGTCAAGATTATCTATGTAATGGCACTAGTTACAAGGCTATGTGATGTAGGCATGAATAAATGTACATAATAGGTTGTTTTTTATGTTTATTAGGCCTCGTAAAAGAAGCAAACTCCTAAACAAACTCTTCATGAAGTGTTTGAGTTTCACCTTCTCACTCTCACCTGTTGGTTGAGAGAATCTTGGAGTTAGTTCCTCCACCAAGTAATTTGACTCCTAAAGGTAGGAAAGTGGTCTAGGAGATTCTATATATATCATTTCTCCTCAGTAGAAGAGGGTTGAACTTTTTGTGAAGGAGACTTGCATTGTAATCATCTTTTAGCTAATACAGATACATGTTGCAGCTATTTTCAAGGAACTCTAGCCCAGTGAATTCATGGTGTTTGTACTTGATTCTTTTTTTTCCTCATGTTACAAACATCTTTATCTACATTATATCTCTTATTTCTATGAATGCCTTGTGATAAAATACTCAGAATTCTTGTTTTTCAAGCTCTGTTGTCTGGTTTTCATAGTTATGTGTTTTGTCTTCCTAAGCTAATGAAATCATGTTTATTTATGCTCATTAATTTCTTCCTCACTATATCCTCTATTCTACATTGAAAAATACCCAAATTACACCTTGGATTCTGACATCTAGCTCCTTCTTATGTTTGGTCCTGCATTCCCACAACCTAGACCTACTTGTGGCTCCAAACCCTAAGTTCAGCAAATCCTTTAAAAAAACAAATTTTTCACAAACAAATAAACAAATATTCATATCTAGTCTAAAATCCATTTGCTTTAAAGTCATATCACTAATAAGAGAATTAGAGAGATCCCTCTCATGCTTAGTAGGGATAGCTACTAAGCTGAAGTGGTTTGAGGTTACCCTTGTCAATTTCCTTTTCAGCCTAGGAGTTTGTAAGGACTAACACGATCAAAATACCGGTATTCAGAGGAGTAGGGGATGAAGATCTAGACCAATTCTGGCTCATGGTAAGAGTGGTATGGGAAGCACAAGGAGTCATGGATGACAATATCAAAAAGGCTATGTTGGTAAGCACGTTGCAGGATCACGCATTAACATGGTACATCAAGCATTCTAATGACCATCCAAACACAGGAATCACGGAAATATAGACCATTCTAAAAAGGGAATTTAGCAGGCCAAAGTCAAAGACACAATCTATTATCGGGTTTAAGGAGATCATGATGCTCTTGGGCGAGATTCCCTGGGATCTAGACCAAAGACTGAAGAGTATGATTCGCGAGGCCAACATGACTTTGACGGATGGACAAAATCGTGCATGGTTTGTAGAATCACTAACACCACATTTAAGGATGGTGTTGTCATAGCAAAAGCTTTGCACCTAGGCTGAAGCTTTGAAGATGGAAATGAGATTGCATGAGACCCCTATACAAGACCCTGGTCTGGGAGTCCAACAAATCCACGCACAACTGCAAAATCTATGTCTAGAGATGTAGAGTTTGAAACAGGATAGGACACCTCGGCTAGAGGTGCATGAGGAGGTATGGTGCATAAAATGTAAAGGCCAGGGGCATGATAGGGACCACTATCCATGTTGGGTTGTGTTATATTCTTTCTACGACTAGCCCACGTAGTTAACCAGGGGGTTAGAGGGGGGGCGGAGCCGCTCCTTCGTTGCACTGATTGCATAGTGTGGGGAGTTAGAGGGGGTTTGAGGGGTCCAGGTAACCCCACTCTATGGGGTCTGGTGCACCGCCCTAGAAAATTTTGGTTTTGGAAACTATGTTAGGTTGGGTAGACCCACCTATGGTTTTGTGCAGATTTTCACACATGTTTTTTGATGCGATGGTTTTCGGTCCATGGTTTTGGATGTGATGCTTTTCGGTCCATGGTATTGGATGCTTTGGCATGTATAAATATGTATTATAACATTGAAAGGAACATAATGAAAAATCAAGCTGGTAGTCTTGGTTTTGGGATCCAGGGGAAAATCTTTGTGTATAAGTGGTTTATGTGTTTTGCTCTCACATTGTTTTTTTTATGTGTTTTAGAATTTGTATGCAAGTAATTTTTGTACGAGGTTAAAACCTACATATGGTATCAAAGTTGTTTTGGATTCAAGGGGATGCCTTTGTTGTTGAGGGGTTTCACTCGGGCCTATGGTAGACCTTGTTCAATGGGAGATCTGCGAGATCGATTCTGGTGGTGAAAGAAGATGGTGAGCAGTGGAAAGATAGAGATCGAGAAATTTAATGGTTACAGATTTGAGTTGTGGGAACTCAAGATGAAGGATCTATTGGTGGATAAAGATAAGTGGATCACAGTAGATCTGGGTACTAAACTAGTGGGAGTGTCCGATGAAGAATGGAAGAAGTTGGATCAGAAGGCAAAGAGAACAATACAATTGTGTGTCTGAGATTCAGTATTGTTGAATGTATCAGGGGAAGCTACGGCGAAGGCTTTGTGGGACAAGTTAGGGAATTTGTACCAATCTAAGTCTCTGGTGAATAAACTGTTCCTGTGGAAAAAGCTGTATAACCTGAGGATGAAAGATGGAGACTCGGTGACTGAGCATCTAAACATATTTAATAGTGTGGTAAGTCAGTTAGCATCTATTGATATTAAAATTTTAGATGAAGATAAGTGCATTAGTTTGTTGTGTTCTCTACCAAATTTGTGGGATAGACTGGTTATTACAATAGGTAGCAATGCAACTGCCTTGTAGTTTGATGAAATAGTCTCATCCTTGCTGATGGAGGAGATGAGACGGAAAAATATGGAGAGCCAGAATGGTGATGCCTTGTTTGTATGAGGTTGGTCCCAGAACAAAAACAAAAATAAGTGATCGAGTGGGAGATGTAAATCTCAAGGGAGATCTAATCTCCAAGAAAACCTGTAAAGGTGGTGTGCTAGAAATGTGGAAAGGAAGGGCACTACAAAAGGGACTAGAAATCTAAAGCTCCTCATAAAGGAAAGGGATCTAATGATGCTCCTTCTACATAGGCGAAAACCACCTCAGATGAAGGTGGGGATGTGTACTTGGCTTCTTCAAGTACACATATAGATCATGAGGCATGGTTGATTGACTTAGGTGCATCCTTTTACTTCACTCCCCATAGAGAGTGGTTTTGTGAGTATGAGAAATATGATGATTTGATGTCTTATTGGGAGATGACAGGAAGGATAGAATCATTCGTCATGCAAAAGTAAAGTTGAAGTTGCAAGGTGGAAGGGTTAGAACACTTCCAGGTGTTTTGCATATTCCTGCATTGGCTAGAAATCTGATTTCTGTAAGCAAGTTGGATGATGCAGTTGTAAAAATAGTGTTCGAGAAGGATACCTGCAAGATGGTTCGGGGAGCACTAGTATTGACACGGGGAGTTCGGATTGGAAATTTGTACAAGTTGCAAGGTAACACGGTTGCTGATGGGTGCAACGGTTCTGTGGTTCCTAAAAGTGGAGCAAAAAATCTAGTGGTTTCTAGAGAGAAGACCATGCTATGGCATCAAAGGCTTGGACATATTGGAGAGAAGGGCCTTCGAATAATTCATGGTAAAGGTATGGTAGAAGGTATGAGTAATAGCTCTATGGATTTTGATTTTTGTGAAAATTGTGTATATGGGAAGCAGAATTGGCTGAGTTTCCCCTCTGGTGGTAAGAGGGCGAAACATATATTAGAGCTTGTGCATAGTGATGTGTTTGGACTTGTGAAGGTTCCATCACTGGGTAAGTCTGTGTACTATGTATCATTTATAGA
>APFE030188522.1:136699-150368 GCA_000404065.3 Pinus taeda
AGAGGGCGAAACATATATTAGAGCTTGTGCATAGTGATGTGTTTGGACTTGTGAAGGTTCCATCACTGGGTAAGTCTGTGTACTATGTATCATTTATAGATGACTTCTCAAGGAATACATGGATATATTTCTTTAAGAAGAAATCTTAAGTCTTTGACAAGTTTAAAGAATTCAAGTCTTTGGTGGAAAATCAAACAGAGAAGAAGATAAAGGTGCTAAGGATAGATAACGGTGGAGAGTTTTGCAATAAAAAATTTGAAGAATTCTGTAACAAGTGTGGTATAGCACGGTAGAATACTACTCCATATACACCTCAGCAAAACGGAGTTGCAGAGAGAATGAATAAGACATTGATGGAAAGAGAAAGAAGCATGCTCAGTGGTGCCGAGTTAGGATAGGAGTTCTAGGTAGAGGCAGTGGAGATAGCATGTTACCTGGTCAATAGATCACCTTCATCAGCGTTGGAGGATAAAACTCCACAAGAGGTATAGACTGGTAAGAAACCCTCTCTTTCACATCTGAGGGTATTTAGATGTGATTCATATGTAAATGTTCCAAAGGAGAAACGGACCAAGTTGGATAGTAAATCTAAAAAGTGCATCTTTATTGGGTATAAGAATGGTTTAAAGGGATATAAGCTTTGGAACACAGTAACAAGGAAGGTTGTGTACAACTAAGATGTGGTGTTTAGAGAGGTGAAAGATGTTATTAAACATGAAGTTCAACCAAAGGAACCTGAGAAGATAGAGTTTGAGCTAAAGGAGGAAGAATCAGACTCTACAACAGAGGAGGAATCAGAAGATGAAGAGCCACAAACTCTGGGTGTGAGAAGATTAGTTTGAGAAAGAAGGCAGACAGAAAGGTATAGTCCATTTCCTTTCTATTCAAATTTTTCTTTATCTATTATTGATGATGATCCCAGAACTGTGAAAGAAGTAGTAGATTCAGAAGATGGAAAACTCTAGAAAGAGGCCAAGGTTGATGAAATGGCATCTTTGCAAAAAAATTAGGCTTGGGATCTGGTGGAGTTGTCAGCTAGAAGGAAACCCATTGGCAGCAAATGGGTGTTCAATAGGAAGACAAATGCAGAAGGGAAGGTGGAGAAATACAAAGCTCGGTTGGTAGGAAAAGGTTATTCCCAGGTGCTGGGAACTTATTTTGGTGATATTTTTTCTCTTGTTGCCAAGGTAACTTCTATTAGATTACTTTATCTATTGCTACTGCTTTTGATTTTGAGGTAGAATAGATGGCTGTGAAGACAACATTTCTTCATGGGGATCTAGAAGAGGAAATCTACATGAAGCAACCTAAACACTTTGCAGTGAAGGGTAAGAAATAATTGGTATGCAAGTTAAAGAGGTCTCTGTATGGGTTAAAAAAATCACCAAGGATGTGGTATCAAACATTTGATACATTTATATGGGGACTTGGCTTCACTAGAAGCAAAGAAGATCACTTTGTGTATTTTAAATTAATTGGTGACTATGTTATTTATTTGGTCTTGTATGTGGATGATATGTTGCTGCTGGTTGGAAATGAGAAATAAATTATCTAGGATTTAAAGACCCAATTGTCCTCCAAATTCAACATGAAGGAGGTGCTACAAACTATATTTTGGGCATGGAAATTAAAAGAGATCAAGAAAATAGAAGCTTTGGTTAAACTAGAGGAGGTATGTCGAGACAATATTGTGGAGATTTAATATGCATGATAGTAAACGAGGATGGTTTCCATTCCTGTAGGTGTAAAGTTATCTGCTGAACAGTGTCCCAAGACACAAGAAGAGGAAGAGGGCATGTCCCGTGTTCCATATGCAAGTGCATTCAGTAGCTTGATGTATGCAATGGTCTGTACTAGACCAGACATTGCACATGCACTGGGAGTATTAAGCATGTTTATGTCAAAACCAGGGAAGGAGCATTGGGCAACAGTGAAGTGGGTTTTTAGGTATTTGCGTGGCACTAGTGATTATGGTTTGTGCTACCAAGGAAAACAAGGATTGGACAGAGTGTTGGATATAGGTGGCTTTGTTGATGCAAACTGGGTTGGAGATCTGGATCATAGAAGATCTACAAGTGGCTACGTGTTTAACCTATTTGGAGGTGCAGTCAGTTGGATGAGTAAGAAACAATCTGTAGTGACACTATCAACTATAGAGAAAGAATACATGGTAGCCACTCATGCAAACAAGGAAGCAGTTTGGTTGTAGAGATTGTGTTCAAGTAGGGGGTTAGTACATAGAGCTATAAGGATAGATTGTGATAGCCAAAGTGAAATTTTCTTGGCGAGCAACCTTGCATATCATTCAAAGACAAAGGACATTGATGTTCAATATCACTTTGTGAGGGAAATGATAGAAGACAAAAAGGTGTTGTTGGTAAAGATGGACACTTTGAATAATACTATAGATGCATTGACAAAATCTATGAGCTCTGAGAAGTTCTCTTGGTGTAAGGAAACAATGGGAATTGTAGGGCTGGATAAATGACTAAGCTCTCTTGTGGCCACCTGTGGAAAGAAAACAACAAGTGGGAGAATGTTGGGTTGTGTTATATTCTTTCTATGACTAGACCACGTAGTTAATTGGGGGGTTAGAGGGGGGGCGGAACCCCCCCTTTGTTGCACCGATTACGTAGCGGGGGGGAGGGGGGGTTTAAGGGGTGTAGGTAACCCCATTCTATGGGGTCTGGGGTAGAACCCTAGAAAATTTTGGTTTTGGAACCTATGTTAAGTTGGGCGAACCCACCTATGGTTTTATGCATGATTTTCCCACATGTTTTTGGACGCTATGGTTTTCGGTCCATGGTTTTGGATGCGATGGTTTTTGTTCCATGGTATGGGATGCTTCATCATGTATAAATATGTATTATAACATTGAAAGGAACATAATGAAAAATCAAGCTGGTAGTTCGGTTTTGGGATCCAGGGGAAAATCCTTGTATATATGTGTTTTATGTGTTATGCTCTCGCATTGTTTATTTTGTGTTTTAGAATTTGTATGCAGGTAATTTCTGTACGGGGTTAAAACCTACAGTCTAGTGTTCATGAATTAATTGGCGGGAGGAGGGTCGATGCCATTAAGATCTAAGGCACAAGCAGGACTAAGAACAACACCTTCTTTATGGTGCATGATCTGTCAGATAGGAGGAAAACACGCTATGAGTAATTTTCATCTATTTCAGAAGTATACGCATACATCCCAACAATTGTTTTGTAATTTCTATAGGTCAGTAGGCCATGATGAATGCACTTGCAGAAGCTACGAACAAATGATGGATCAAACTTCTGCCTACAGGGTGAAAACCAAAACGTGATCCCTCGACACAAATACATGAATGGCGTGCACTGGATTTCAGGGGCGCGGATGAGGTTGAGGTGGAATGGGACTAGGAAGGGGTCACGGACAACTAATTTGTTACATTTGCAGAGGGCTAGGGCACTATGCCTGCGATTGTACAAACCCAACAGGGACATCATGTTTGTATTGCACTCAGTTTGATCATGAGGTAGAACATTGCCTTACATTGATAGCGAGGCTACGCGAAAAGGGGGTACTCCAGCCTCCTCTGACTTAGAATTTGTAGATGATGAGGTTTGTGCCGTGCGAAGAAGACCCAAATATAAACATAGTGCTTAGGAGCAGTATGACCATTGGTGATGACAAAGGTAAGTAGCCAGAAGAAATTGTATGGGTTCGTAAGGCTCCTACAAAGGAACCCAAATTTGATTTAGAACGCGTGAAGGAGACATTCATGGAAGCTAAGAAGAGCTTCATGAACGCCCCCACTTCAAGTAGTAAGGATCAACTAGAACCATGGATGGATCCTTCAATGCTCACTACCTTTCTAGAGACATGCATGAAACTGCTACCTGACAGTAGGGTAGTAAAAGGACTACAGGAACTCATCACTAGGTGCACGAGGTCAGGAGAACCATGCATGGTGAGGAAACTTGGAAAGAATGAATTGCGCATAGGAAGGGAAATGAGGTTGATTGCGCAAATCGGCGAGTATGAAATGGATGAGGTAATCCTAGATCTCGGATCGGATGTGAATGTACTACCTAAACAAACATGGGAAGGCATGGGCAGACCCGCGCCACAATGGTCTCCTATTCAGTTGTGAATGGCAAACCAACATAAGACCTTGCCCATGGGAATATTGCAAGGGCTAATGGTGGATATTGAAGGTGCAAGCACGCCGACGAATTTTGAAGTGATAGATTTTGTTGATGACAACAATCCCTATCCCGCGTTACTAGGAATAGACTAGTCCATCGATATGAATGGAGTCATAAACCTGAAGAAGCACAAAATTATTTTTGAGAAAAAGTCACTACGCATAGTAGTACTACTAGATCCAGCCGAAGGAGCATGATACACTGAATCGGTGTGTGACAATGATAGTGATGACAATCTCGATTGCATCTACAAGATAACCACGTGAGAACAGGATTGGGTAAATCTGACTGTAGATGATAGGATTTCGTGGGAGTGCGAAAGCTCCTTCACTTCAGATTCAGATAAAGAAAAAGATCACTGGCAGAATTGGCTGCACGAAGTAACAACACTTAATTGTAACATGATGGTTAGATCACTGCGCTTCATGAAAATAGAGGCCCAGGATCTGCCTATCTATGATGGGTTAACAGCGGTGGATGAATTCCTAAACAAATTTGAAAGCGCAGTACCAAAACAGGAGTGGTTCGATGCTCTTAAATGGGCACTGCATGCGACGCCCACAAGGTGGTGGGGTACACATCAGAGAAGTTTTGAGGACTGGCGCAGATGCAGAAGGATGATGCACCTATGATTTGGGAAACCACAGATATGGCTAGTAGACAAATATGACGCACGGGATGATCCACCTACACACCTCATGAAATGGAAAAAGGTCAAAAGGGAGGAGCCATACCCTGAATGGGTACATTTATTCTATGATACCCTAGATGTCATACCCATGAATTGGTATACTGAGATGGAGCTTCGCCATGGTATGAGCGAATGGGATGTCTTGTGTGAGGAATTTCTGTTAACTTTCACGTTTGAATATCATTGGTGGGATATTGTTGACGATGTGTTATAGGTAGTAAAAGTAGCTATCTTCAAAATACCATAGGAGCCAATGGAGGTATACTTCAGCCAGAATGGGTGACACAGCTGAGCTGCACGCTAGAGTGTTACAATGTAAATGTTGAGGAGGATGATGAGGACCCACAAAATATTAACATTCCATAAACAGAAGGTTGTTGCAAGATTCGAGGACCATTAATTGAGGATCCCGACATCATCGCACCACTAAAAACAAAGTAGGTAAACATTGGAACGGAGGCGGAGCCAAAGCACGCAATGCTTGGGGACTATTGGGACGATGCCACATTGGATAAGGTCACTGAGTTACTTTGCAAATACCAAGACTTATTCCTGACCAAAATTATGGACTTAAAAGGAATCGTTGGCGACTTAGGGATGATGAAGATAACCTTGAAACCTGACGCGAAGCCAGTTAAGCAACGACCTTACCGCTTGAATCTGAAATATAAATAAAAGGTCCGTGAAGAATTAGACAAAATTCTCGCAACCAGAATTATTGAGCCAGTGGAAGAATCGAACTAGGTAAGTCCTATGGTAGTACAGGAGAAAAAGTATAAGGGTGAAATAAGAATATGCATGGACCTCAAGAGTTCAGATGCCTGTGTACACGATCCATTCCCGACACCATTCACAGATGAAGTACTAGAGAATGTTGGTAGTTAGGAGGCATACTCATTCATGGCTGGGTTCTAAGGGTACCATCAGATCAATATCGTGCCAGAAGTCAAGAGAAAAATGACCTTCGCAATAGAATAGCGTTGCTTTCAATACACTATTATGTCGTTTGGACTGACGAACACGCCAACCATCTTTCGCATTGTTGTGGTTGCATTCAACGAATACATCCACAACTTCTTGGAGGCCTATCTAGACGATTGGACTATCTTTAGGTTAGTTAAGAACCATGTAGCAAGCTTATGCTTGATGCTAGATACTTGCCACCAACACCAGATTGCGATGAACCTTAAGAAGTGCACTTTCCTTATTCCCTTTGGAAACCTGTCAGGACATGTGGTCTACAAACAAGGACTAATTGTGGACCCTACGAAGATTGCCATTATTCTAAATTTGGAAGGACTACAAAGTGTTAAACAACTGCGCACTACCTTAAGACACACCGGATACCATAGGAAGTTCATCAAAAGCTATGTCCAAATAACAACGCCGATGGAAAAACTATTGAAAAAGGATGTTACATATTGCTGAAATGATGATTGCATGAAGAGTTTGGATTTCCTGAAGGGGAAACTAGCCTCCACTCTAATCCTGGTCTTCCCAAAATGGGACGCGGAATTTCATGTACATGTTGATGCATCATGTATTGAGCTGGGAGTAGTACTCACATAGGAGGTTGTGAAGGACATGGATCAGCCAATTGTGTTTGCAAGTCGGAGGTTTTCCAAAGCAGAAAAGAACTATTCCACCACCGAGCGTGAGGGGTTAGCGATGGTTTACGCACTCCAAAAATATTGACACTATTTACATGGAGGACACTTCAACATGTATACCAACCATTCTGTGTTGATATACCTGGTGAATAAGGCCATGTTGGGGGGGCGCATATGCATATGGCTCTTACTGTTCCAAGAATATGATTTTGATGTCATAGTCAAGCTAGGACGATTGAACACAGGACTAGATCACTTGTCACGATTTGAGACGGGCGAGGAACCAACAAATTTAGAGGAGGGACTACCTGATGCACAACTTTTTGGAGTGTGCATTGTGGATGAACACTTCAAAGATATAATCCATTTTCTAACAACAGGGACTGCACTAAAGGAATACTCAATCCAGCAGAAAATGGAATTGGTGGTGCCCACAGCGGGCTTTTCTGTCATCATGGGGCATCTATACAAAATGGGAACTGATGAGATATTACGAAGATACATACCTGAATTTAAACGAGGTCAGATCCTTGCGGAAGCACGTGGGGGCACTTTAAGAGGACATTATGTAGGACTTGCGACCACATACAAGATTCTTCACACAGGGTTATGGTGGCCAACCTTGCCCCAGGATTCAAAAGTGCATTGTAAGGCCTACGATATATGTCAAAGGACTAGAAAACCATCACGATGGGATGAAATGCCATTAAATCCACAAATGATACTGTAGCCATTTGCAAAATGGGCAATCGACTTTGTGGGACTGATTAAACATCAGGGAAAGATGGGCACACGCTACATCATCACTATGACAGAGTACCTAAAACGATGGGCAGAAGCACATCCGGTCAAACACTGCATGGCCGCTACGGCTGCGAAGTTTTTGTTCGAAAACATGTTGACCCGATTTGGTTGTCTGAAAATATTAATGAGTGATTTCAGAACACATTTCCTGAATGAAACCATCAGCACGCTCATAGAAGAGTTCTAGGTGTATCATCAGAAAAGTACAATATACCACCCGCAAGCTAATGGGATAGTAGAGGCATTCACCAAAATGCTGGAGACTATGCTGACCAAAGTGTGCAATGCACAACGCAATGACTGGACCTACACATACCTTCCGTAGTATGGGCTTATAAGACAATATGCAAGAAATTGACAACACAGACACCTTTCCTATTAGTCTATGGCACGAAAGTTGTCATGCCGATGGAATACATCGTACCTAGTCTACGAATAGAAACACTCACAGACATGATAGACCACGAAGCCCTAGAAGAAAGGCTTGCATAATTAAAATAACTCGAGGAAAAATGGTTTCTGGCTGGATTTCATTAGCAAGTGTTACACAGTAATTTGTCACCGTTTCTCACCGTCCCTATTACCCCTCTCCTGCATCTTGGAGGACCCATTCCAGGACTTGTGGGAAGTGACAAGACTTGAAACCACTTGCCTTATTCTCCTCTAAACATGAGCTTCATATGCCCTTAAGACATCTCCTGCTCATTGCCCCTAAAAATAGCCCTTTTTGCATTAGCGTTGGTGCCCTGTGTTATGCTCGCGCCAATGGGGAAAATCCTAAAGAAATGGCGCGCCATTGGCACTCTGTCTCAGAGTCGCAATCGCGCCAACCAGTTTGGGAAAAATTCTCAACCACTCAAACCTCTGAAGTTTCTATCCACCTCATTCACCAAACTGATTCCAAGTTGAGTTAGGATGGTTTGGCTTCGAATCTCCTTGGATGGAAAGTTGTTTGCCACCATTCCATGGAAGTTTCCAAGTGATGAAGCCAAATCCATGATTGTGGGGATTGACCTTATCTCTTCCTTCTCCTCTATAAAAGCTTGTTCCCATGGCTTGGACAAGCTAGTTCTGGTTCTAATAGCTTTGACTCTTGTGGCAATACTTGTGCTGAAAGGAAGACATCAAAAGGTTGGAGTTGCAAGAAGCCTTCTTTGTATCCATAAGGCTTTCCCTGAGTAAGGAGACTTTGTCACTAAAGAGAGAGAGAGCTTGTCCCTCACCCCTTCAAGCTTTTGCAAGACTTGTGTAGCTAAGCACCCAGCCAAAGGAGGATTTTACGTCAGGACGCTGGTTGTATTCTCCTTTGTTGAATATTAATAAATAGATGACTATCATTATGGTTCCATTCTCGTTGTACTTGTAATGGTTGATGTTGAATTATATCCTTCCTGTCTGATGTATAATTGCATATATTAGATTTGATGCTTGGGTTTGTGTTTGTTCTCTTTGTGTGCAGGTGTTCATTCATGTGGATAGTGGAGGATCGTGATCGGCCAAGGCAAAGGAATGCGAGCGCCATCTCTCATACGAACTAAAGCGTTGGATCTCAAGTAGGTCTTCATCACCTACTCTTTATTTGCAATTAGGAACTTGCGTGATAGCATTGTTTGATTGTTGCTAGACCTGTTCTGGGCTAGTAGGGATCACCTCTATCCGTAGAGGGAATTTACCTCTCCAACACAAGCTTGAAAGAAAGATAAACTATGCTTGAGATAAGTTTTCATGCCCCAAACATAATGACTCAATTCGAGGTACATGCCCCCCAAGATTCACTTCATTCACCCAAGTAGACTACTGGTTACTAATAGGTGGATGGAATAAAGGTTCACTTATGAGATTAAGTGAAAGACTCGACTGGGATTTTACGTGATCTAGTCAAAGACTCAAATTGGAAGGGGATTTGTTTAATTTTTTAATGAGCTTGACACAAGAATAGAACCATGCTCATGACACCTTGTTTCATTTTTTAATGAGCTTGACACAAGACAAGGAACTCTACTCTAAGAGACCTATTTCATGTTTTAACAAGGTTGACATAGTAAAAGAACTATCCTCATGGTCCTTGTTTCATTTTTTAATGAGGTTGACATAGTAAAAGAACTATCCTCATGGGGACCTATTTCGTTTTTTAATGAGGTTGACCTAGTAAAAGAACTATCCCTATAGTCTTTGTTTCACTTTTTAAGGAGCTTGACGCAAGACAAGGAACTATGCTCCATACACCTTGTTTCATTTTTTAAGGAGCTTGACACAGGATAAGAAACTCTGTTCCATTCGCTTGTTTCATTTTTTAGAGATCTTGGCACAAGACAAGGAACATTTCTCCATGATCCTTGTTTCATTTTTTAACGATATTGAGACAAGACAAGGAACTCTACTCCATTGTCCTTGTTTCATTTTTTTAAAGAGCTTGACATAAGACAAGGAACTCTACACTATATCCCTTGATCACAACCCAAAAGAGGCCATGGATTCCAAGAGTTTCTGATCATATGGGAGAACTACACTCTGGAAGGGATACATGTCCAGGGATCTAAATGAAAAATCAGGCTCTAATTCCCCCAATACATGATGTATTACATCACCTACTAGATCATTAGTGTAGAATTTCTCACTATAGATCAACAGATTATGCAACATACTAAAGCAAAATACTTGATGTACTTCTACAAACAAACTTGTGGAAGCTTAATCAATTTTGAGCAAGATCAAATAGAAAACATATAACAGAGAATGAGAAATCAATTACACATGAACACAGAAGAATACTCTAGGGAAAGCCTCAGCTAAAAAACCTTGATCTCTGTAATATCATACAAGTGGAAATATGTTCGGATTACACAAAGCTTTAGCTCACAAGCTATCCAGCTCTTAGTACAATCCCTCAATTCTGTTCATAGACTGAATAGACACAACATATGCCTTCCCCTAGTCCTCCAAGCCTCCTATTTCCTTGTGCAGTTTCTCTTGAGTCCTCTGGCTGCCACCTGTGTGAATTGACATCTCACACAACTCATCAAGCTCATAAGTAACTACAGAATCTCCAAGGAACGAATTCCTTTTGCATGCAAGAGATACACTCAATGGAATATTCCTACAACTGATAGTACACTGTCCCATCATCTGATCTCAATTGGGTCTCTGACTAAACTAACATGCATGAGTTATTTATGAGAGAATATTCAGTTATCTGAAGTGTAGCAGTTACATGCATGCATGCATTAACTAACTGAACTCACAATCAATTCCACAAACTGTTGGAACTAATTTAACTGGACTTAACTTAGTTGATTGGGCTAACTAATTACAACTCAAAGTACAACTCATCCTAATCTCCTTAATCAACAAAGGGGAAATTGTTGCATGTCTTCACATAGACTTCATGTTTGATTTTCTACAAATAATTAACTCAAGATGAATTAATTAATTATTTTACAAACAGTTGCTAAGATCAAATTCGAATTTTAATTCTCAATTTTTAGTTCAAGGACTAACAAAAATTGGAATGTATCCCAAAATTCTATTTATAGCAGTGCTATTTTTAGCACTTCTATTTTTAGCATTTATTGTTGCTATTTTCAACAGTCAGTAGATGTCGGCATGGAACAGGTGGCCACATAATTAACCTATGGTGGGGCTGATACCTCTTGCACATAAGAACCATGTAGGGATGATGGTTGAGTGGGATCTGAGTCAGGACCAATGAATGTATGCTGATCAATGTTCATAATGCTTCCTTCATGTGGGAAACAAATCACTCGAAAGAGGAAAGAGACAAGAGCTCCCATGATGTAAACATAGTCATGACCAAGAAGTAGATTAAAATCCAATAGGCCTTGGATAACCATCACATCTATATAGACAGTCTTTCCTCCTAGAATAATAGGCAACTTAGGAAGGATCCCTAACGGTTGATTGGTTCGTCTGTTAAAAGCTAACAGATTCTGGGTGACAGGGAAAAGTTGAGGAGAACCTAAATATTGCCAAGCAATTGAGGATATAACTTTAACCGATGCACCCTCATCTATGACTATGCTAGATATAACCATATGGTAAGCATGTACTGTAATCTAGAAAGGCACATAAGACAGAAGATGATATCTTGCTAGTTAACTCCAATCAAAAGAAGTGACTAAACTACTGAGAGGGGGTGTCACGAGAACATGAGAAATACCCTCTTGCTCTATGGGAATAGGAGAACTACTCTAGTGCACCTTGAGAACAAGAGGATTTCCCTCCAGTTCATTAGAAACTGAAGAAATCATAAGAACCTGAGCAGTATGGGGTTCACTCTCTACCGGAAAGGTATGATTAACTGAAGGTGGAGTTGAGTCTACCATTTTCTCAACCAATGGTTGGTCGAGAATAGACTCACAAGACTCACTTTCAGAGAGAGTGGAGTTGACAAAAGATGACTTTTGATCAATCATTGGATCAATTAGTGAAGGATCAAGGGAAAGCTTTCGATACTTGGTCAGAAGATGAGGTTGAGAAGCTGCAAGGTTTTCCAACTCTTTGGAAGATTCATCCATAAGAGGAAAAAGGTGAACGCGATGATTAACTTCATATAAATTACATTGAAATTTGACTTTTCCCTTTTTCCCATGAGTTTCATTATTACTAGTTGAAGTTTTATCACCAGCATGATCGCTAGAAGCTAATGGCAAAGGTTAATGTGAACCTATGGACCACACTTCTAAGACCTTGGTAATACCAGGAAAATTCCAAAGAAGGTGATCACCCTTACATGACATGGAAGGGAATTTTACTTTTGGGGCTCGTTGGAATATTTTTCTTCATTAGTTGCATCGGTAGCAATGGTTTCTTGGTTCCCCCTTTCTTATTTGCTTCTTCTTATTCATCCTCTTATTCTTCTTCTTAGCTTCCTGGTTACTAGAATCCAGAATTTCACCAAGCAATGAGGAAGAATGAGGTGAAGACATAGGCAAAGAAGGAGAGGGGTCAACTTTAAGATCAACATCATGTTGTTGTTGTTTAGTTGTAGGGGAACTTGGTTGAAAAGAAATTTGGACATTCGGAACATCTAAGGTTGAAAATAACTAAACTAGAAGACCAATGGTCAATCTTGGAAGGGACAACATCGCCATATAGGGAGCACCAGTATTTCCAAAAGGAGGAAAAGGACTATGATTCCCATCAGAGGTGTTTGCTTGACTAGTAGACATAGGAAATGTTATTCCATAGGGAGGATGTTATTCCTCCAAGGTTGAAAATAACTAAACTGGAAGACCAATGGTCAATCTTGGAAGGGGCAACATCACCATATAGGGAGCACCAGTATTTCCGAAAGGAGGAAAAGGACTATGATTCCCATCAGAGGTGTTTCCTTGACTAGTAGATCTAGGAAATGTTATTTCCATAGGGAGGATGTTATTTCGTGGTCAATTAATTTTAGAATTTGAAACGAAAACTTTTCCTTTTCATGTTTAAGAGTCAAGAAAAGGATGATAAGGTGACTCTAGTTTCTTTTGCTGGTTTAGCAAGCTTGAAAGGACAAGTATTCGCTGATATTCTCAAGTTTAAGGAGTCAAAAAAGATCGAAATGACTACTCAAGATACTCTAGGCAAAAGGGATTACCAAGTAATCGTGAACTGCAATATACACCTTAGCAAATAAATTTACTAAGGACTTGACGTATGTGTAGGAAATATCCCTGAATGTTGTTTTCGGTGTATCATGTTTATGTTGAGATTGCAACAAGATGATGGAGGTTAGTGAAAAGAGTTGCCTTCACTAAGTGGGCCCACATGCAAATTATGGCGCAAAGTCTATTTTTAGACTATGTCTATTTTTAGACATATGGATCATGTCTATGAGTTGTAGGATGTTGTTTATGGATGATTGGTCAAGTTGGAAAAAAATAGATGGACTTCTATTTTTAGACAACAACGGTGACACTGTCAAGTCTAATTATAGAGCAGTCAAATATTATTAACTTATAATAATATTTAGACTATAAACTTTATCTTATTCTCTTGGAACACTTTAGGCTGAGCTACAGATGTGGCACACGTAGCCATCAGAAGGAAATACATTTTATTTGTGGGTCAGTTGAGTTGTTGCATGCATGACTTCAATTAGAACTCAATCATTTGAGTTTGGTGGAGTTGATTGTGGAGTTGATGGAGTTGTGTTCAGTTTGACTTGGTTAAACTAGTTGTAATTAGTATAACTGCAAATACACTAATGATGAGTTGTTAAACTAATTATTAACTCATAATGAAACTAAAGAATACATCAGTTAACTCAGTTGCATTCCAGTGCACGTTCAGTTCAGCAGGGACAAGTGTTAGAGGATTAGATTGCTATCAGTTGTGACTATAGTTGTGCATGAGGATTTGCACAATCAATGGGATTGAG
>APFE030188522.1:150787-169436 GCA_000404065.3 Pinus taeda
TTGTGTGTAACAGGTGGAGATAGTGTTGGATACTTGTGAGAAGTATTGACTATTGTAATGTTACATGTTCTCAATCATAAATATAAAATAGTGTGGGGTTTTCAGCTGTAAGCTTTCCCCGAGTTACATACTATGTTAATGTGTGCATGCTCTTGATGTTTTATTGTTATTGATGCTGCTATATTGATGATCAACGTAGAGGAGGTTATGTATTGTGTATGTATTTTGCAATAGTACATGATCAGGATAATCTCCATTGGATATGTGTTTATTATTCAAAATTTCTACATGATATCAGAGTTGTTGATCATCAGATCTACTATTTAGGAAGTGTTTACATTCTATTTCTTCAGGTAGAGTCTATAATCGGGCCAGGTAGCCTCTGGATTCATCCTTCCTTTGGAAGGTGAGATATCCAGTGAATGCCCATACAGTCGATATCTTTACAAGAAATACCTTGTTCTCACGAATGCTAGATTGGAAGCAATTGAGTTGGAGCTGGTGGAATTCGAATTTGCAGCAGTGTTTTCTTGGTGTCAAAACTAAGATGTATTTCACAAGATTGCGATTGGAGTACGCCCTTGAGGCCAGTACGAACTATATTGCATGGAAGGATAGGATGGAGGCAGTATTGGATGATAACGGGCTGAAGGAGTTCATAGAGACGGATGTCCCAAAGCCTACTGATGCTACTCAAGCTGATGCTTGGCAAAAGAAGACCGCAAAATGGCGAAGGATTCTGTTGGAGGGCGTGAAGGATCACATTGTGTCCAGCCTCCATGGAAAGGCTGCTCCATATTTGATGTGGAAATCATTAATAGAATTATTCCAAAGCAAGAGCGATCAGAGGAAGCTGGCACTCAAAGATAAACTCAGAAACATCAAATGCGAGAAGGGTGATAGTATGCCCAAGTACCTCACGAAGTTCACTCAGTGTCGAGATGAGCTGGGAAGTGTGGGGGTTACTGTCGATGATGAGGACTTGGTGAGCTTGGCTCTCCTTAGTCTTCCAAAGAGTTGGCATTCCTATCATGACTCTATCAATGGTCAGGATAAATTGCCAGGATGGGAAAGACTGTGGTCAAATCTTCTGCGGGAGGAGATCAGGTGGACTACCAGGGACGGATCTTCATCAAAGGGAGTTGATGAAGAAAATTGCACTTTGGCTGCTAAAGAAAAGAAAGGGAAGAGCAAGAAAGCTTCTCAGTCTAGTCCGAAAGGCAAGAAGTAGGACATGTCCAAGGTGAAGTGTTTTCACTGTCACCAGCACGGACACTATGCCACTAATTGTGCGCAGAAGAAGAAGAACAAGCAAACTGCTGGATCTGCAACAGGAGAGGCTCTAGCCTCACAGTTTGAGCTTTATTTTTCATTGATCGCATGCTTAGTTTCAAGTGTGATGGGATCGGTGTGGTTCTTGGACAATGGTGTGTCTTTTCACATGACGGGAGATAGAGATTTGTTTTCTGATCTGGAGGAAAAACATCTTGGAGTGCACATTGAGATGGGCGATGATGGTAGATACAGTGCCACTGATATCGGCATCATTTCCTTTGAGAGGGAGTTTGGTAAACCATTTGTATTGAAGGAAGTCATGCATGTTCCAGGATTGAAGAAGAATCTTATCTCTGTGGTGATGTTAGAAGACAAGGGGTATGATGTTATTTTCAACAAGGGAAAAGCTTTCCTGCATAGCAAGACAACTGGTGAGATCCGGAAGATAGGGGTTCGAGTAAGGAACCTTTATCAGTTGCATGTAGATGGATGCGTAGAAATGGTAGGCAAGGAAGAAGTATTGGTGAGCCGGGATGATGGCGAGTTGTGGCATAGGAGATTGGGTCACCTTCACCATGGAGCCTTGAAGATACTGCAGTAGATCACTACAAGGCTTCCTAAAAGCACACTTGCGCAATCAGATTAGTGCAAGGGGTGTACTTTGGGGAAGTTTGTGAAAGCCACCTTTCACGAGAAGGATAGTTGTGCCATGATGATCCTTGAGAGAATTCACACAGACGTGTGTGGACCTTTCTCAGTTGCTTCGACATCAAAACACAGGTATTATGTGATTTTTGTTGATGATTTCTCTCGTAAGTGCTGGATCTTCTTCATGTAGAAGAAGAGCGAGACATATTCAAAGTTCTGTGAATTCAAAGCACTGGTCGAGAAGGAGTCGGGGAAGAAGGTGAAGGCTCTTAGGTGCGATAATGGTGGTGAATACATCTTGGACGAGTTCAAGGATTTCTGCAAGGTAGAAGGGATTCGAAGAGAGCTCATAGCTCCCCATAACCCACAGCAGAATGGGGTAGCTGAGCAGA
Source organism: Pinus taeda (assembly GCA_000404065.3). Lineage (NCBI taxonomy): Eukaryota > Viridiplantae > Streptophyta > Pinopsida > Pinales > Pinaceae > Pinus > Pinus taeda. The sequence goes on from APFE030188522.1 coordinate 153,103, forward strand.
AGAACAGAACGTTCGTGGGTGCTACACGGGCGATGTTGCATGATCAAGGCCTACCCCTTCACTTGTGGGTGGAAGCATGCAATACAACAATTTATGTGCAGAACCATTGTCCTCATAAGATACTTGGCATGAGTACACCTGAGGAGACTTATTCTGGTAAGAAGCCTGATCTTTCTCATTTGAGGATTTTTGGTGCTAACGTTTACATGCATGTGACGAAGGATGCTAGAAAGAAGTTGGAGCAGACTGCAGAGGTTGGGATATTTGTGGGGTACACTGATACGCCCCACAACTATCGTGTGTATTTTCCAGACAGTGGTAAAACTGTTGTGCGTCGGGATATAAAATTTCAGGAGGAGAAAGCCATGAAGTGTTCGCTTGAGAGGGAGCTACACTTGCATGCAGATGATGAGCTATTAGTTCCTAAGGATGAGCTTCAGGACATGGATCAGCCACAAGACGAGGTTCATGGAGTGGAAGAGACCACTCATGCAGCGCCAACCATCAGAGGGCGAAAGCACTTGACAAAAGCTGAGCTACTGGCTCAAGATGCAGAGAAAGTTGTAGGACCACCTACAGCCCAATGCAAGCAGAGACAGTCACCTGATCGGTACACTGGATACATGGCTCTTATGAGCAAGTGTGTTGTGACTGAGCCATCCTTTTTCGAGGAAGTTGTGGAGGATCCCGCATAGGTAGACGCCATGGTGGAAGAGTATGGTTCTATTGTCAGAAACAATGCATGGGAGATTTTTCCTAGACCAGAAGGGAAATCAGTGGTGGGTTCGAGATGGATCTACAAAGTTAAGCAGGCAGCTGACAGGAGTGTGGAGAAGTACAAGGCAAGATTTGTTGCCTAAGGCTTTTCACAGATTGAGGGGATCGATTATGAGGAGACCTTTGCACCTGTCGCAAGGTATTCTTCCATACGGACGATTCTTGCTCTCTCAACATAGATGGGATGGCACATTCATGAGTTGGATGTGAAGACTGCATTCCTTCCTAGAGTTTGGAGGAAGGAGGATGCTGCTTCAAAGGAGGTAGTGGATGCCACTATTTATCGACAGTTGGTGGGGTCGCTGATGTATTTGGTCAATACATGACCCGATATATGCTATGCTATTAACCAGCTTTCAAAAGCTATGGTTAAGCCTACCAAGCTCTTCTGGAAGGCAGGCAAGCATGTATTGCGTTATTTGAGAGGCACATCGGGATATGGATTGTGGTACAAACATGAGGATGAGGTGAAGCTATGTGGCTTCACGGATGCAGATTGGGCAGGAAGCCCAACGGAAAGAAAGAGCACATCAGGAGGGGTCTTCAATATTGGATCGACAGTAGTTTCTTGGTACAGTAGGAAGTAGAGATCCATGGCACTCAGTTCAGCAGAGGTCAAGTATATGGCAGCAAGTTTGGCTGCATGCGAGGCTAAATGGATGAGGAAGATTCTGGTTGGTTTGTTTGGTTCTCATTTGGATCCTATTGTGATTTACTATGATAAACAGAGTTGCATTAAACTCTCGGCTAATCCTGTATTTCATGATAGATATAAACACATTGATATGAGGTACCATCATATCAGAGATTGTGTGCGGAGGAGGATCATGTTACTTTCATACATTCCAACGAAGGATCAGGATGCTGATATTATGACAAAGGCTCTCACTAGGAGAAAATTTGAATACCACCGAGGTAGGATAGGGGTTGCTGATAATCCATATCTTGTCGAGAGGGAGTGTTGAGATTGCAACAAGATGATGGAGCTTAGTGAAAAGAATCGCCTTCACTAAGTGGGCCCGCAGGCAAATTATGGCGCAAAGTCTATTTTCAGACTATGTCTATTTTTAGACATATGGATCATGTCTATGAGTTGCAAGATGCTGTTTATGGATGATTGGTCAAGTTGGAAAAAATAGATGGACTTATATTTTTAGACAATAGCGGTGACACTGTCAAGTCTAATTATAGAGTAGTCAAATATTATTAGCTTATAATAATATTTAGACTATAAACTTTATCTTATTCTCTTGGAGCACTTTAGTTTGAGCTACAGATGTGCCACATGCAGTTGTCAGAAGGAAATATGTTTTATTTGTGGGTCAGTTGTGTTGTTTCATGCATGACTTCAGTTAGAACTCAATCAGTTGAGTTTGGTGGAGTTGATTGTGGAGTTGATGGAGTTGTGTTCAACTTGACTTGTTTAACTAGTTGTAATTAGTCTAACTGCAAATAGACTAATGAGAGTTGTTAAACTAATTATTAACTCATAATGCAACTAAAGAATACATCAGTTAACTCAGTTGCATGTCAGTGCATGTTCATTTCAGAAGGGACAAGTGTTAGAGGATCAGGTTGCTATCAGTTGTGACTATAGTTGTGCATGAGGATTTGCACAATCAATGGGATTGAGTTATGCCAATGAGAATTGGCCAGTACCAAGTGATTATAGCCTCTGCTCACATGATTCCCAGTGTGAGTGATTCTTTTGAGGTAAATACGAGTTTGGTTCAACCATTCTCATCAATTCTTGAGCAGGTATTGAGCAGTGGAGGTAGGCAAGCAGTGGAATTGATTTGGAGATCAGATCTGAGCTGTATTGTGTGTGACAGGTGGAGATAGTGCTGGCTACTTGTGAGAAGTATTGACTATTGTAATTTCACATGTTCTCAATCATTAATATATAGATAGTGTGGGGTTTTCAGCTGTAAGCTTTCCCTGGGTTACACACTGTGTTAATGTTTGCATGCTCTTGATTTTTTATTGTTATTGATGTTGCTATATTGATGATCAACGTAGAGGAGGTTATGTATTGTGTATGTATTCTGCAATAGTACATGATCAGGATAATCTCCATTGAATATGTGTTTATTATTCAAAATTTCTATAGTTTACAGGGTAGACTCAGCTTCCTATGGATAAAGGTTTGCAACGTATGAGGGTCTCCCTTTAAATACTCGACCGTACAGGGAGCACAAGTCTATGCTAGCACTATCTAATGTAAGAGCATTGCGAATGACAATTGCTAAGTTTTATAGATGCCAAAACACGTCTCTAGCCTAGACTACTAAGTATTAGCGTTAATGTCTCAAATGCTCCTTAGAGTAATTGATAGATTTTAATGTTTATCTTCATTTATGTTTTAGTTTAAGGATCAAAACGATGTCACCTGGACACCTATGATGCAACTATATGAGAAAAGGAAAACTTTTCATTTCTATGAAAGCTAGACAAATCAAGGGAAGAAATTTCAATCAATAATGCATCAAACAAAGTGCATCATGAAAAATGCCTTCCACTAACTTTCACAATGAAAAATGTGAAAACGAAATCTAATATTTCATTTCACTAAGATGCAATAATGATTTTTATTTTCACTTTGATTCAATCAATGCAATCTAATGCAATTAGCAAAGGAAAATCCAATCAACTCAAATCAATGAAAATTTCTTTCACTTTCGTCTTCCAAACATAATGCCGAAAGTAAAAAAAAAAAAATCCACTTTTCACTATCCTAAATGCAACTTTTTTGAAAGAAAAATGATTTTACTTTACAAACATGCACTTATATGAATTACGCTTTTCCTTTTCATTTTGAATGATTTGATGCACCTAATACAATTTTTAGCTTTCAATCACTGAAAAATGTGATCTATTTTCAGTGATGAAGCTCAAAAAATAAATTTTCAATGCAACTAATCTAATGCATTTTTACGAAAAGTAAATGTCGAAATACAAGCTAAAACAAATGCAGAACAATGTTTTCAATGATTTCCATAGAAAACAATACTCAATCAATCAACAAAACAAACATCTCAATGACACCAACAAGCAGCAAGTGATGACCAATTGACATGAAACTCTAGAACTCGATCAGATTTCACTTCAAAGGAGATGAGACAAAATTTGCAAATCAATCAAGACAATCAATCAAAAACTGACAAATCCAAGCATACAGGATAGGAAAAGACCTTAGGGGCCAAGTCACACTGGATTTTAAGGGAGAAACCATAAAACTTCTCACATTCAATGATCATCACTACTTTATATACCCAAACCCATGATGATTGGCTTATCATCGCTACTTTGCATAGAAAAGCCGCGATGGTCGGGGTCATCATCACTACTTTGTACACCAAAAGTAGTGAAGATTTCAGTGCAACCAAATAATGAAGAAATTTATTTCCATTGCGACTGTACAGGTAAAAACTCACGATGCCATCAGGATTGTTAGATCTAAACCACAATGGCCAAGGAGTATGGGAAAAACAAAAGAGGTTCCAAGAAACAATCCAGACTTAGCACTCTAAGGCAATAATTAGTGATGGTATAAACCTAGACTGATGCAGGCAAGCTAAAAAATTGATAGTTGGTCTAACTAGTCATAGAATCAAGGTGAAGGATTGGATGGAAAGGGTTATAGTCTCCCAAGTGGAGTCACCATTTTGTTATCTAGGTAAATCATCTTTGCGGAAAAAGATGATCCCTCTAGCCTAATGAATGGGACTAGCAACCTACATGAAAATCTACTAGACACTTTCCTAAGTTACAATTGAAAAGAGAGGTGAAGAAGATGGCGTACCGCATTCCGATGCTATCACATCTTCCTTTGTTGAAGACCTTCAATCACTTGCATCGCAGGCTCTTTCCTACTGCTTGCAGCATTTATGCACCTACACAAGAGATCAAGACACAACAATTCATGAAAATACCAATAGCATATTCAAAAGAAACCTACTTAATTTATCAAGGAATGTTAAGATAGATGATAGATAAGCATACACATCAATGGAAAATGAACTAGCAGTTGTATATTAATAGAAAAGAAGGGGAATCATACAACTAAGCCTTCATGTTGATAGGCTCTCCTTGAATGAATGTCCAAGTCCAAGCTAAGCTCTCCAAGCAATCCTTCTTTAAACCAAATGAGTAGCATATAGGAACAACATTAGCATAAGGTTGCAAATACACATAGACTAACCATTTGGGAAGGGAGAGGATGAATATATAGGCTGGAAAAGGGAGTTAGGATCTCTCCAAAGATAGAAGTAGGTCCTTATATCAAGGAGGTAGCTCATAGGGATAAGACCAAGAGGCCAAGTTGGGAGAAATTGACCTCATCTACGCCGAATAACCTCCATCTCACCACTCTGGAAGCTTCTAGATCACAAAGCTTCTCATCCTCTTTGGGAAAATTTCCCTTTTGGGATCATCGTGGGTATATAAGTAAATAGAGAGATGAAATCATGGGTCAAGTATAATAAAATAGGTGATATTTGCTATTTTTAGTCTCATAAGGACGATGATTCTCAAATTAGGATTTTAGAGCTATTTCCTTCAAGGGAAGCTCAAGGAATTTTCCAACCAATGTCTTAGGAAGGATCTGAGCTACATATATGAATGAGTACACTTCATTATGGTCATGTTTCAGGAAATTCGGTGTATGTCATGAGGAAGTGTAGGAGGTGTGTCAAAACACTTTGTAACACCTAAGAGTTATGCTTATTTTTATAGCTCCAAATCCCACTCTTGAGGTTTGTGATGCTGCACTCATGACCTAGGGCAACCCCTCCTTCTAGAGCTAGTCCAAAATTTAAAAAATAGTGCTTTATTCCCTATATGTGACATTTCCCTGAGCTAATCACGTGTATACGCGGGTTTGTGTATACCCAACCCGCGTATATGTCTTAAAACACTTAAAAAAAAAAATTCTCCTTAATTTTAGGCGGAGATCATGAGTTTCACCTTTTGATTACCTGTTAGTGCCCATGGCCCAACTGTTCCCAACGAATTCCCAACTAAAAAACTTCTTCGGGAGAAGTATAAAAAGGCTTCAAAGGGAAGGCCAAGGGGAGGAGAGAAGAGAGAGAAAGATTATTATGCTGAGATTTCCCTGACCAGGTCTAAAGATCCTAGTGCCTCCTGCACTTCACCCATTTTACAGGAAACTCTTGTTTCCTTGTGTGTATTGATGTCTTCATACTACTTGAGATATCATGGAGTAAGTCATGGAAGGAGTTTGTTAAAGGCTTGAGATTGGACAAATCCGGGAGACAGTTCCGCTTGGAGCCTGCAAAAGGACGAATCAGGTGAAATTATTCCTTTCTATACTTTATTTATCTATAATAAAAGAAACGCATGTCTTTGTTCCTGATATAAGTCTTATTCATGTTTATGATATTCATGTTATGATTCATATGTGAATGGTTGTTTAATTGCATAACTAACTACCTTTCCTTATAATATGAAGATGGTTCCTTTATGATGTTTAGTCCATATACTGTTGTACTTTCTTGAATTGATTGTTTTGCAGGTCAAAGGAGCAAAAGGAACTCCAAGAAGGGTTTGGACCCTGGAAGGCTCTTCTCAAATGTAGGACCTCAGGTATGCCCCCTATCGTAGAGTTTGCTTATAGTAGCATTATGGCTGTATGGAATGTGTGTTTCCTTGAATAGATAACCTCCAATCTGCTAGGGTATCCACCCAAGACCCTAGGGGTATTTATCCCACAACAGAATTAGCGACTCCACTGGGGACAACAATATTGTTGTTCCTAGTTTGGGTGTATTCAAGCCAATCAGGGCTCAACTATCTGTTTACTTTATGTTGTTGTGTAGTCTGTTCCTGAATTGCAAGCTTGGATCAGTTTTTTCGAGACTATTTTTTTTGTTTTTCTTGAAAGCTTTTATATACGGTGTTTTTTCTGTTTACAGAAGCATATATACGCATATTTCCTTAAGTGAACCTACATATACGCATGTTTCCTTAAGCCTTGCCGCATATACACGCATCTGTGTACAAACACAGTCATGTATATCTTATAATTTTCAAGATTTTTACATCTTTTTGTTTCTGGAAGTTTGTATGTTGGTTTGATTCAGTCTGGAACAGTTACTGTTCTGTCACAGTCTCTAGTTTTACAGCAAACATCTTATTTCAATTTCTCTCTGATTGTGAAAAGGTTGGTCTTGTTTGTTTTTCTTGCAAACGTCATTGTTTTGCATAAACACACAAGGTTTCTTGCAAGGAATCTTGGCTGCTCTGTGTCTTCAGGGCAGAAAGATTGATTTCAATCTTTGTCTTGAGTTTTGTTTTGGTGACTTTTTGGTTTGCATGTTCAAACTATATCTTTATGACCATCTGCTTTTCTTGCTTTAAGAAAGTTGTTGGTTTACGCTTTCTTGAAAGTTGTCTTTTCAACCTTTTGGTTTTCATCGCCAAGCTCATCTCGTTGCTTTTGATTGTTAAGAGCATTTCAAAGCACCTTTTTGTTGAGTTTTCACTTGTTTTGTGTTGCAAATTCGCAAAGTGTTTCATTGCCTATTCTTTGATCATAAAGTTTCAGTCTTGTTAAAGCACTTTTGAAAAGTCATTTTTGTGTTGCTTTTGAAGGAAACTTCTTGAAACTTTGTTTTGCTTTCTTGAACTTTGTTTTGATTTCGTTTTCCTTTTTTGTTGAGTGAAAGTGCTTTTTTGTTTGTCTTCATCTTGCTTTTAGTGCTTAGACGAAATAAGCATCAAAAACTTATATTCCATCTAAACATTTTAAGTGGCAAATCAAAAATTGATAAACAAACAACTTTCATTTCTAGAGTTAAGAGTAGTTTTGAGTTTTGCATTAGCATGCACTTGTTGCATTAGGATTAATTTGTGCATCTTTCTCGGCATTCCTAGTTTTGTTAACTTTTGTGAGTGTGAAGTTTGAAAAGAAAATAAAAGTTTCTTGTTTTATTTGAAGTTCCTCTGAACCCTGTAGAAATTTCTTTCATCAAAAAATGAAAACAAGTGAATTTGCATGTAGTTTGGTTTTTATTAATTTCTTTTGCGTCAAAACACCACTAGTTTCACTTCCGCTTATCCCTTGACTTAAATAACAGCCCATTTAAAATCAAGCGCTAATCTAAAATATACTAGAACTTTTTATATTTGTCAAGTTAGACACACCAACAAGTTTTAGTATATTTTAGGGCCTTGGATTAGGTGAGTGGAGAGTTAGCTCTCCAAGGCCATTTAAACTATCAAACATAGGAGTTTGAATAGTGAGTGAAAATCCAATAGCGTTAGGAAGACCAAGAAAGCTCTGGATCTGGGAGTTAAGCATGAGGGTCTGTGAAGACAGGGAAGAGAGATACCCCCTCTCCTACTCATCCAAAATTACCTCACAACTGTTTCGCCTGGCTTATGATACGAATTGGTAATCTTAGTTGCTACTCCTAGGGATCTACATAGGTGGCTGTGGAGGGGAATCTCGTGGCACCTGAGGTCAACATTGTATCACTTTCAACGATACTACTGGAGGGCACCCTTGCGAAGCTTGGAGGCTTGCACCGGCGCAGGCTGTTGTTAGGAGGTTAGTGTAACTTCCTCTGTTACCTTTGCTGATAGGATTGGGTCATCATTATCCTAGACTATCTTCAGAAGGCCCCTTACTTCACTTTCTTGTATTTTGGTGTCCGGTACTAATCACCCGGAGTGGAAATACTCGGAAGTTGTTTGACTGGTTGATATCTTTTAGGGACTTTATAGTGTGTGCTCTGTGCTCTTAGTTGGCCTAGCTTTCAATTTTTTGAGTCTTTAGTTAGATCTTAATGAAAAATTCAAAGTGGCTGACCGATCACCTAGACGGTCTCGAAGACTTCGTGGTCTTTCAACACCAAGTTTAGAGCCTTCTCCTAGAAGGCACAAAGGTAATACTGCCAGTGGGTTTCATCCCGTGGTAGCTAACGCATCGAGGATTTATCCTCCTCTCAGGGGCATTAGTGTTCAAGATAGACCTGGTACTTCCATAGAATAAGAGAAGAACACTCCATTTCTTTCTCGAGTCCTCTTTCGGGCAGAAGATAACGTAGAGGTAGAAGAACTCCCAGAGTCGTCAGCAGCTCCGAATTCTCCCCTACCCTCTAGCTATCCAGAATTATTACGATATTTTGGGACTCTGACGCATAGACCGTCAAGTCTAGTTCACATTACGCACTTACCATCGATGACCACTACTGGAAGCATGGCTTCTACTACAACTGCTACAACTATGCAAACTCCAACATCGGTACAAGGGGGAGGAACGATTTCCATCTCATCTGCTTCGTTGTTTGGGTCTTTTTCTAGCACATCTTTATTTGGGTCTACCTCCATTCCTTCTACGAGTGGAAGTGGCCAAACCAATGCTTTTAGTTCTAGATTCTTCCCATTTGGCACCCATTCACAGGGTATTCCACCAGTTCCGTTCAGTGCCTCCACCTCCATGATGGGTGGATCAGCTTCATTCTAGGGTTTTCCTTTTGGAAGTGGTCATATACCACATTCCAACCCAACAATTGGATCTATGCCTTTCTCTTCTTTCAGACAAAGTAGCAATCCTTTTCAAGGTTGGACTAACCCTGTGGTTAGTAGTGTCGGAACTGGGAATCTTTTTTTCGGCTAACAAGGGAATAGGCCGTACTCCACAATTAGTTCCTTTCAAAGTATTCCTCCTTTATCTTCAGCTTGGAATCCTTACCAGGGGTTATCAACTCCTTATAATCCTTTAGGAGGAAGCTTTGTCGGTTATGCAGGTTTTGCGGCTGGAGTTGGTCAAACTCCGAGTTATGTTGGATCACAAGGCTTGCCTTTTGGTTCAGCTGGTTCTGCTAGTTACTTCAAGCAACCTGGTGCCTTCCAAAATCCAGGCCAATCTTTTCAGAACTTTGGGAGCTCCGCCCACTCTGGGTGGAATCCCCAAGCTCCTCCTAGGCTTCTGTTTCTGGCAACTTTGAACTTGCCAAATCTCAAAAAATTAACAAACGATCCAATCAAATACAATCCGGACCGGCCTCTGGTCCCAACCAAACTTCCTTCGGACATTCCAAAATTCGAAGGGAAGAGTGGTGAAGACCCAGGCGACCATGTAACCACATTCCATTTGTGGTTCTCATCAAACTCCCTTATTGATGACTCGCTTAGGTTGAGACTTTTTCAGCGCACCTTGACTAGTAATGTGGCCAAATGGTATATAGAGTTTCCAGGGGGTAGCTCTACATCTTGAGGTTTGCGGTGCTGCACTCATGGCCTAGGGCAACCCCTCCTTCCAGACCTAGTCCAAAATTTAAAAAACAGTGTTTTATTCCCTATACGCGACATTGCCCTGAGCTAAACACGTGTATACACGGGTCTGTGTATACCCAACCCGCGTATATGTCTTAAAACACTTAAAAAAAAATAAATCTCCTTAATTTCAGGCGGAGATCACGGGTTTCACCTATTGATTACCTGTTAGTTCCCATGGCCCAAATTTTCCCAACGAATTCCCAACTAAAAAAACTACTTTGGGAGAAGTATAAAAAGGCTTCAAAGGGAAGGCCAAGGGGAGGAGAGAAGAGAGAGAAAGATTATTATGCTGAGATTTCCCTGACCAGGTCTGAAGATCCTAGTGCCTCCTGCACTTCCCCCATTTTATAGGAAACTCTTGTTTCCTTGTGTGTGTTGATGTCTTCATACTACTTGAGATATCATGGAGTAAGTCATGGAAGGAGTTTGTTAAAAGCTTGAGATTGGACGAATCTGAGAGACGGTTCCACTTGGAGCCTGCAAAAGGACGAATCAGGTGAAATTATTCATTTCTGTACTTTATTTTTCTATAATAAAAGAAACACATGTCTTTGTTTCTGATATAAGTCTTCTTCATGTTTATGATAGTCATGTTATGATTCATATGTGAATGGTTTTTTAATTGCATATCTAACTACCTTTCCTTATAATATGAAGATTGTTTCTTTATGATGTTTAGTCCATATACTGTTGTACTTTATTGAATTGATTGTTTTGCAGGTCAAAGGAGCAAAAGGAACTCCAAGAATGGTTTGGACCCTGGAAGGCTCTTCTCAAATGTAGGACCTCAGGTACGCCCCCTATCGTAGAGTTTGCTTATAGTAGCATTTTGGTTGTATGGAATGTGTGCTTCTTTGAATAGATAACCTCCAGTCTGCTAGGGTATCGACCCAATACCCTAGGGGAATTTATCCCACAACACTTATGCTTTCGAGTTGGTGTTGGCTTGAGGGGGGCTAACCCAGGTTTGGAGTTATTTAGCCAAAAAAATCCCTACACTACTGGCCCTTTCAGAATCAACCTCTAGACCATGGACTAAAGTCTCACCCAAAGTAGTATGGGGGGATGCTGGAACCAAGTTTCTACATGCTTTAGATGTCTGTGGTGTCGATTTAGTCCAAATATGCCTACCTTTGCACAAGTTACTTTGCACACTATTATAACCTTCAATGCCTTCGCGATCTATTATAACCATCTTTCACGCAGCTCTAACCTGAGGTTGAGATGCTTTCATGCTGCTATGGAAGTGACCTACACTATTTCCCCAAATTACACCACGAATCTTACTTATCTTCTTACATATGTTAGTTAACTTCAAGTAAGCATATATTCTATCTTGCATTCACTTAATCAACACATTCATATATACTCGTGCATCATATAAATAGTAGAAGTGCAATTTATACCTAATATATTAAATGCATAAAACAAGAAATAAATACACAGAATTAATATGAAACTTCTCTTTATTAATACTTCCAACTGTTACAGACTCAACTCACCCTATGCACTGAGCTGCGGACTACTAGGCCTCTGTGCACTCAGCTACAGAGTCTTCTCCTACTCTACGACACAAAAGTAGACTCTACTCAACAGATACGACTCAACTCTTCATCCTTCTCCTGATGATTAGATGCCTTAACTACTTAGAGCCTCGCTCTATTTATATAATCCCATGGTTCATAGACCATGGGTAGGTCTCTACAGCCAACATTATGTTAACAAAAGTGAGGGCAGACAACCATATGAGTCTTTTACAAGCTACACGCTCCGGTCCCACAGAATGCAGAGTTTTTACATTGAAGTTTACAATTTTTTACCAAAATCTGGGCCCTAAGCCCCAAAACTTCCCTTGGGGGATCCCACAACCAACAGGCCCCCAACACGAACATCGTGACTCGCCCTTGAGTCACTCTGTTGGTGCAGATATCTTTACGCGAATACCTCCCAATTCTGTCTGGATCACTGCAAGATCGGCAACACATTAAGTGACTTCCTGTTGTACTTCCTTGATGTAGTGTTCAGAGACCGTTGTGGCTAAACTGTTGCCATGAACCTTTTCCTGTGTTTCTAGTAGCTACGTGAGCTTTGCTTCAATGGAGGTTGTAATGATATATGCCTAATCAATCCATGGCTATAAGCGCACCTTCAAAACTACTTCCTTATGTTGAGCAGCATCTACCAGTTCCTTGAGTGCTTTCACCTGTTGCATCCTCGCGAGCCTCTATGTAAGGGCAATCATCTGCGGGATCCCTTTTACTTTGTCATATTTCTACTATAGCTCACATGCCTCTATCTCTAGGTGTTGTATGTTCGGGTCCTCCTGTAGGTAGTGAGAACCTTGAATGACTACTCGAATAGCTTTGTGCAATCTTTCACTAAACTATTAACCTCCGCTATTACTACTGTAATCATGATGGTGCGTTGTTCCTTAATCTCCAGCAAAGTTGAAGGTTGCGCCTTCAATTGTAGTTCAACTATCTGAAGGTTCAGCTCTAGCTGAACCCTGAACATTTCTTCCTTTGCCTTGTGCACCCCTGCTGCTAATTTCCAGACGCACACCTCCATTGGTTCTTCTCCTTAGATGGCCAACTCTGAGACCATCTAGTAGGATTCCTCCACCACCTGCATGATCTGTCTATTCTGTGCCACTACCTCATCGTGCTGCAGGCTCAGTTGTTCAATGTTGATGCACTACTCACTAATTACCTGGAGTGCGTGACCATCCCTAGCTCGTAGTTCTGCAACGATTCCATTTTGTAAAACATAAAGCATTTCCCGAGGGAGCGCAACCACATTTAACCCGATTCCCTTCAACCTATTGACCATAGGCCTGATGGCCTCATTTTCTGTAATAAGTGCTCCATCTGGTGGCACTATGGTGTTGGTCATTTGGGTGCACAGCATTTCCTCGGCCGCGGATGTGCCTACTGTGAGGTTGGTTGACACAGTGCCAACCTGTGGAGTGTGCACCTGCAACTCCTGTATCTATGCCTGGACGGCCCCCAACACCATCTAGGGTTCCTCCTTGAAGTACTGGAGGGCCTTTGCAGTGACGTCCCTCACCATCTCACCAATGTTGTGTAGATCCCCCTTAGTGAGGGTGATCAAGATGAAATAAGTCTTTGAAGCCTTTGACTTCTTTTGTGGCCCTACTTGCTCTCTTGGGTGAGGACATTTCAACTGGGTGGATGCTACCTATGGGTTCACGCCACCTTGCTCTGTATCCATCTCTAACTCAGGCAAAGGAAACCTGTATCCTTCATGCTCTTCCTCTACTACCTTCTGCTACTCTTCCACCAACTTCGCAACATCACACACTGCCTGGGCCTTAGCTGCTGCTGCTTCATTTCTGCACTTTTTTGCCCATTGCACCATTCATAGTTTCACCTCTTCCTTTTTCCACTGCGTGGCAGACTTCTTTTTTTCCACCGCGGAGCTAGCTGGAGCGTGCCACTTCGGCAACCATGACTCAAGCACCATGAAGATGATGTCATTTGTCACGAGATAGGGTAGCTCGTGCCACATCTTCACGGGGTCCTTCCACACCCTGATGTAAACTTGGTGGAAATCTACCTTGAACTCTGTGAAGCTCTGTAGACTATTATAGATCATGGGAAATAACCGCAGCTTGTGATTAATCCCCATTCTAATGTTCATCTCCATGAACACCCAGAAGATTTTGCTGTCCCTTATCTTTTGCGCAACCCTAGTTGCCCACAATGAAGCATACTTCGCTGCCTCCGGAAGGTCCTATGCGATCGTTGGGAATTGGCTGTCTTTGGACAATTCCCATGCCACCAGTATATGGAAAATAGAAGCCATGCATAGTATAATTTTTTTCCCTGCTCCTGTGCCTCGCGACAGTTCTCAAGGAACTCTTTGCATAAGCAGCTTTCCTAGTTGAACTGGACCCCTTCTGCGCATTGTGCTGCTAGTGCAACCACTGGTGCGGGCACCTCATCTGCACAACACTTCCACATAACCTTTCCTGCCAATATATGCATCATGACTTTGACCATAGAGTTATTAATGCTGGAAACGGCGTACCCTCTCTTCTATTTCTCTAGCTTAAACTTCTTCTTCATGGCCTTCATGATGGCCAAGTCATCATTCTTGCCCTTTGAGATGTTTGTTGGATCCTCTCCTTTGTAAGGGAGCTGTGTAATTCTATGAATCAAATGGTATGTGATGGGTATGGGTTCCTCTAGCCACAAGCAACCATCATGCACCAAGCAGAGCAGCTGCCTGATGACAAAAATGGTCACTGGGGCACAATGGTAATGCGACACCTAGAGCGGGTTTAACTACCTTCTCCACACCTCTCAACCATTTATGTGGCTCCAACTCTATGATTCAAGTCAGTGCATCTTTCTTCTAGTGCATTAGCTACACAGTTGCCAAATGTGGGAACTTCTCATGGTCCGTGAGATCCCAGTCTTCAAATTTCGGTATAGGCACATTGGTACCATAGCCTACTTGTCTTTCTTGGGTCTCGACGTGCGTGACGATTTAGGGATTTCTGTGATTATCCCAACAATCTTAGGGGCTTCTACTTCAGTAATGGCCTGCGCGGCTTCCTCAATGGTCATTACTTTGGTATTCATGGCTTCCTCAAGTACTGCCAAAGTGCAATTCCACAATTCTCTTAACAGCTCGGGTAATTTCTCAAGTAACGAATTCACCTTCAGAAGATCGAAAAAGTCTGGGTTCATGAATGTCTAAGCGCGCAACAACTCAGTTCTGAAATTGCCAAGTGTTGTTTGTTGGACAAACCTTTGTAATTTATAGCACCTTTTGAATTTTAATTTGACTACTCCCCCCACATTCGGTCAATTAATGCTCGATTGGTGGCAGATTTTCAAGAATCTAGCCCATAAAGTTCGCCTTAAATGCCTGCTGCCCACTCCATTTGGTCTCAAACCAAGCATCACATTGTGAATAGTGAATTTAAAGGTAACTTTTCAGCTGACCCGCATGGCAGCGCAGCTACCCTCGCGTTGTCGCGGACCTAGTGACACTTTGCTACTATGTGCAGTCCTGACATCACGCAGCGCTCGGGCAGAGTAGTTTATGGTCCCGCGCCTCCTTTCAGCTTCTTGGAGCATTAAGACTGTGCTTCCATCGCCTAGTCAGATGGTTGGGCCACCTGTGTATGACTTCAAACAACTACCATTTACTTTCCCTGGGAAGAGTTCTCCATTTAACTTTACCAACTGCACCGTGCCACCATGAAGGAATAACAGTCACGCAGAAGGTTATTCCTTGTTCAGTTCATTGCATCCGTGTAGGTTGTTTTCCATATGCCTATGCCCACCTGGATAGATGCATGCACAGATCATCCCATCCATTGTACTTGTCAATCAATCACACCTTAGGCTTCCCAAATTGTGTGCATATCATCCTTCTACATTTGTGCTAGTCATCAAAGCTTCCTTAATGCATACCCCACCATCTCGCGGGCGTAATGCGGAGTACCCAGTCCAAGGCCTGGAGCATTTCTTTTCCAGCACTTCTCTTTCAAATTTATCCAAGAAGGTATCTACTTTACTTAAACCATCATAAGTAGGCAGATCTCTTTCTTTTATCGATACGTAGTGCAATGAGCTTGTCATCATATTACAATTAAGCGTAGTTACTTCGTGTAACTGATTCTTCCATCGCTTTATCTCCTCATCAGAATTTGAAGTACAAGAGCTCTTGCACTCCCATGAAATCCGCCCATCCATGGTGGGATTACCCAATTTTTCTCTCACGTTGTTATCTTGTAGATGTAGTCCAAGTCATCATCACTTTCATAGTCGTGCACCAGTGTTATAGACATTTTTGGGCACTGCAACACCAATCATACATGTCATAAACCAAGGGCTCCTAAGTCCCTAAAAGTGTTGCTTCACACTGTTACCAGGAATAGTGTCCACTTAGAGCTGCTATTCCCACTAAGACTGGTAGCTATCTTAGAAGCAAACAAGTTAAAACTACTTTCATTTTCCTTTATGAAAAATAGACAAGAGGGGAACAGAGGACACCAACCTTTGTCTTGCACTTTATTCCTTGTTCAGTTCATCTCCTTCTCGATAGATCTTTGTTGCTCCTTCTTTGTCTACACAGCTTCAGAGAGCACCTGTGGAATCAAAGCAGCGTAATACTATCGAAGAACAAAGATCTATATTCATAAACAACACAGGACCAGATATGTATTAACCACACAAATGCATATACAATCAAACATACACGAATGTGGAGGAAAACTT
>APFE030188532.1:763-27897 GCA_000404065.3 Pinus taeda
CAGTATCACTTTGTGAGGGATATGATAGAATACAAAAAGGTGTTTCTAGTAAAGGTGGACACTTTCAAGAATACTGCAGATGCATTGACAAAATCTGTGAGCTTTGAGAAGTTCTCTTAGTGTAGAGATACAATGATTATTTTAGGGCTGGGAAAATGACTAAGCTCTCTTGTGGCCCCCTATGGAAAGAAAACAAGAAGTGGGAGAATGTTGGGTTGTGTTATATTCTTTCCACATAGTTAATAAAGGGTTTGAAGGGAACTCATGGTTTTGTGCATGATTTTTGCACATGTTTTTTGGGTGCGATGGTTTTCGGTCCATGGTATTGGACGCGATGATTTTCAGTCCATGGTATTGGATGTGATGGTTTTTTGGTCCATGGTATTGGATGCTTCGGCATGTATAAATATGTATTGAAACATTGAAAGGAATATAATGAAAAATCAAGCTGGTAGTCCCGGTTTTGGGATGCAGGGGAAAGCTTTGTGTATATGTGTTTTATGTGTTATGCTCTTGCATTGTTTATTTTCTGTGTTTTATAATTTTTATGCAGGTAATTTCTGTATGGGATTAAAACCTACAATCAAATAATGGGGAGGGGTCAACACTTAGTTTACTATGAGCTACTTTATTCTTACTAAGTACTTTCACTTACTTCAACAACATATATTTACTGACAAAATCGTGCATGTATTTGCTGACAAAGTAGTGCATGTTGATGCATGTAGAGATTGTGCTTGTGAATTTGAAAAATAATATCAATTGAAAAATCTGAAATTTTAAAAAATAATGTATACTTTCTATTTCTGGAAAAAAATGGTATTTGGAATGGAATTGTAAGTAAAAGTTCAATATGAATGCATGCAGTAAATCTATTTTTTTCTATTAATGTCAAATAAGGAATTTAATAATTACTAAAAGAAAAAACATTAGATATTTTTCCTTATTTCAAATAAGGAATTTAAGAATTTATTAATTATTCCCTATCTCTATTTTTCTAGCAATATATACTTGTCTCATATAAAACCTCAAGCAATATGCTTGGTAACACCCTTGAAATAATATTTTCTCTTATTTATTAAATATTTTGTATTTCCACTTCTCAACTTGAGTCATAAAGAAATAACAAATCTAGTTAATATGCTAATATCAAGGACAAGTTTGACATGGAATCTAGGTTAGTTGGGGCTTTTTGCACAATTAGATGATGGGGAGCACTATTTGCCATCATTATAAAACATAGGTATATAGATGTTGTATGGACGTTAATGTGAGGATAATTTTGCCCCACAAGGATGGCTTTGTTTGGGGCCTTGGACATCATCTAAAGAAACACCAATATCATCCCAATGCCTACGAGTGGTTTTGGTGGGTTAGTAATAATACAGATTATGCACATGGTACAAAACCACCTCCTAGTGCCTCTAAGGTGAATGGTTGGCCTAGTGGTGCTCATCACCAATATCAAGGTTTCTTGTTGGTGGCTAGTTTCCTACTTACTCTTGTCTACTACCCAATATTATGACATTTTTATAGGTCGATGTACCAAGAAATAATACATTGAATTAGTGTTAGTTGACCTTGAGGTCTCCTTAATACAACCAAAATTTGACCTCTAAATTGACTATAGTCCCCAACCATAAAGTGAGAGTCCTTGAACACTCTATCTCCATGAGCTAATGGATAATGTAGGATGATATGCTAATATCGAGGACATGTTTGACATGGCATCTAGGTTAGTTGGGGCTTTTTTCACAATTAGGAGATGGGGAGTGCTATTTGCCATCATTATAAACTATAGGTATATAGATGTTGTATAGGTGTTAATGTGAAGATAATTTTGCCCCACAAGGATGGCTTTGTTTGGGGCCTTGGACATCATGTAAGGAGAAACACCATTATCATCCCAGGGCCTATGAGTAGTTTTGGTTGGTTTAGTAATAATACAGACTATGCACATGGTACAAAACCACTTACCAATTCCTCTAAGGTGAATGGTTGGCCTAGTGGTGTTCATCGCCATCATCAAGGTTTCTTGTTGGTGGCTAATGTTCTCCTTACTAATGACTACTACCTAATATTGTGACATTTTGATAGGTCGATGTACCAACAACTAATACATTGCATTAATGTTGGTTGACCTTGAGATGTCTTTGATACAGTTAGCCCGAAATTTGACCTCTTGATTGACTATGGTACCCAACCATGGAGTGAGATTCCTTGAACCCTCTATCTCCACGACCTAATAGATAATGTAGGATGATATGCTAATATCAAGGACATGTTTGACATGGTATCTAGGTTAGTTGGGGAATTTTTCACTATTAGGTGATGGGGAGCACTATTTGCCATCATTATAAACCATAGGTATATAGATGTTGTATGGGTGTTAATGTGAGGATAATTTTGCCGAACAAGGATGGCTTTGTTTCAGGCCTTGGACATCATATAAAGAGAAACACCATTATCATCCTAGGGCCTATGAGTGGATTTAGTAGGTTAGTAATAATACAGACTATGCACATGGTACAAAACCACCTCCTAGTGCCTCTAAGGTGAATGGTTGGCCTAGTGGTGCTCATCACCAATATCAAAGTTTCTTGTTGGTGGCCAGTGTCCTACTTACTCCTGTCTACTACCCAATATTATGACAATTTTATAGGTAAATGTACCAACAACTTATACATTGAATTAGTGTTGGTTTAGCTTGAGGTTTCCTTAATACAGTTACATGAAATTTGACCTCTCGATGGACTATAGTCCGCAACCATCAAGTGAGAGTCCTTGAACCCTCTATCTCCGTCAACTAATGGATAATGTAGGATGATATGCAAATATCGAGGACATGTTTGATATGGCATCTAGGATAGTTGGGGCTTTTTGTACAATTAGGTGATGGGGAGCACTATTTTCCATCATTATAAACCATAGGTACATAGATGTTGCATGCGTCTTAATGTGAGAATAATTTTTGCCCACAAGGATGGCTTTGTTTGGGGCCTTGAACATCATCTTAGGAGAAACACCGTTATCATCCTAGGGTGTACGAGTGGTTTTGGTTGGTTTATTAATAATACAAACTATGCACATGGTACAAAACCACCTCCTAATGCCTTTAAGGTGAATGGTTGGCCTAGTGGTGCTCATCGCCAACATCAAGGATTCTTGTTCGTGGCTACTGTCTTACTTACTAATGTCTACTACCCAACATTATGACATTTTTATAGGTGAATGTACCAATAACTAATACATTGCATCAGTGTTGGCTGACATTTACGTGTCCTTGATACAGTTAGCTCGAAATTTGACATCTTTATGGACTATAGCCCCCAAACATGGAGTGAGAGACCTTGAACCCTTTATCTCCATGAGCTAATGGATAATGTAGGATGATATGCTAATATCGAGGACAAGTTTGACATGGCATCTAAGTTAGTTGGTGCTTTTTGCACAATTAGGTGATGGCGAGCACTATTTGCCATCATTATAAACCATAGGTATATAGATGTTGTATGGGTGTTAATGTGGGATAATTTTGCCCCACAATGATGGATTTTTTTGTGACCTTGGACATCATCTCAGTGCCTGCGAGTGGCTTTGGTGGGTTAGTACTAATACAGACTATGCACATGGTACAAAACCACCTCCCAGTGCCTCTAAGCTAAATGGTTGGCCTAGTGGTGCTCATCACCAATATCAAAGTTTCTTGTTGGTAGCTAGTGTCCTACTTACTCTTGTCTATTACCCAATATTGTGACATTTTTATAGGTAAATGTACCAACAAATAATACATTGAATTAGTTTCAGTTGACCTTGAGGTTTCCTTAATACAGTTACACAAAATTTCGCCTCTCGATGGACTATAGTTCGCAACCATCAAGTGGGAGTCCTTGAACCCTCTATCTCCATGAGCTAATGGATAATGTAGGATGACATGCTAATATTGAGGACATGTTTGACATGGCATCTAGGTTAGTTGGGGCTTTTTGTACAATTAGGTGATGGGGAGCACTATTTTCCATCATTATAAACCATAGGTATATAGATGTTGTATGCGTCTTAATGTGAGAATAATTTTGCCCCACAAGGATGGCTTTGTTTGGGGCCTTGGACATCATCTTAGGAGAAACACCATTATCATCCTAGGGTGTACAAGTGGTTTTGGTTTGTTTATTAATAATACATACTATGCACATGGTACAAAACCACCTCCCAGTGCCTTTAAGGTGAATGGTTGGCCTAGTGGTGCTCATCGCCAACATCAAGGTTTCTTGTTGGTGGCTACTGTCCTACTTACTAATGTCTACTACCCAATATTATGACATTTTGATAGGTGAATGTACCAACAACTAATACATTGCATTAGTGTTGGCTGACATTTAGGTATCCTTGATATAGTTAGCCCAAAATTTGACCTCTTTATGGACTATGGTCCCCAACTATGCAGTGAGAGTCCTTGAACCCTCTATCTCCATGAGCTAATGGATAATGTAGTATGATATGCTAATATAGAGGACATGTTTGACATGGCATTTAGGTTAGTTGGGGCTTTTTCCATAATTAGGTGATGGGGAGCACAATTTTCCATCATTATAAACCATAGGTATATAGATGTTGTATGGGTGTTAATGTGAGGATAATTTTTCCCCACAACGATGGCTTTGTTTGGGGCCTTGGACATCATCTAAGGAGAAACATCATTATCATCCTAGGGTGTAGGAGTGGTTTTGGTTGGTTTATTAATAATACAAACTATCCACATGGTACAAAACCACCTCCCAGTGCCTCTAAGGTGAATGGTTGGCCTAGTGGTGCTCATCGCCAACATCAAGGATTCTTGTTGGTGGTTGGTGGCCTACTTACTAATGTCTACTACCCAATATTGTGACATTTTAATAGGTCATTGTACCTACAAGTAATACATTGAATTAGTTTTGGTTGACCTTGAGGTGTCCTTAATATAGTTAGCCCGAAATTTTACCTCTCGATGGACTATAGTCCCCAACCATCAAGTGAGAGTCCTTGAACCCCCTATCTCCATGAGATAATGGATAATGTAGGATAATATGCTAATATCAAGGACATGTTTGACATGGAATTTAGGTTAGTTCGGGCTTTTTGCACAATTAGGTGATGGGGAGCACTATTTGTCATCATTATAAACCACCAATATATAGATGTTGTATGGGTGTTAATGTGAGGATAATTTTCCCCCACAAGGATGGCTTTTCTTGGGGCTTTGGACATCATCTAAGGAGAAACACAATTATCATCCTAGGGCATATGATTGGTTTTGGTTGGTTTAGTAATAAACCCAACATGACTTCCTGAGGATAGTAAATCCTCCTTACTACTGCTATGTGGTGATCGAGGAAACAAGATCTGGGTTTTTATTGCTTTTTGGAGGGAAATCATTCCTCCACTCAAGGAGTTTTCCTCCTATCCACTTGTATCATTTATGTTCAAACATTTGTTTATGAGCAATTTTTTCTTGCAGCTTATCTTAACATTTGTTGATGGTAGTTGTAGCACTGTTATATTAGTTATATATAATTCTTACTTTGAATTTGGTTCATTTCCATTACTATTTTTAATTTTTTGTTCATTATGTATTATCCATTCTTTCTTACATTCTACTCTATTTGGAAATTACAATAAAGATTACAATCTTGAATTTTGTTAGATTAACCCTACCACAAGTTGTTTTGATGCATTGGATATGTGCACTTTTCAATTTTCCAACTTCTCCTTAGCATCATTGCCATCCAATATCACATTTAGCATATTCACCTTCACATTAGATTGTTTCTTGTACAAAAATAAGGACACTTGTCGCAGTTTGCAACATGACTCCTAAGCTTGGCTTTGGACATCATCTAAGGAGAAACACAATTATCATCCTAGGGCATATGATTGGTTTTGGTTGGTTTAGTAATAAACCCAACATGACTTCCTGAGGATAGTAAATCCTCCTTACTACTGCTATGTGGTGATCGAGGAAACAAGATCTGGGTTTTTACTGCTTTTTGGAGGGAAATCATTCCTCCACTCAAGGAGTTTTCCTCCTATCCACTTGTATCATTTATGTTCAAACATTTGTTTATGAGCAATTTTTTCTTGCAGCTTATCTTAACATTTGTTGATGGTAGTTGTAGCACTGTTATATTAGTTATATATAATTCTTACTTTGAATTTGGTTCATTTCCATTACTATTTTTAATTTTTTGTTCATTATGTATTATCCATTCTTTCTTACATTCTACTCTATTTGGAAATTACAATAAAGATTACAATCTTGAATTTTGTTAGATTAACCCTACCACAAGTTGTTTTGATGCATTGGATATGTGCACTTTTCAATTTTCCAACTTCTCCTTAGCATCATTGCCATCCAATATCACATTTAGCATATTCACCTTCACATTAGATTGTTTCTTGTACAAAAATAAGGACACTTGTCGCAGTTTGCAACATGACTCCTAAGCTTGCCCGAATTCAGATGAAACGCATGATAATTTGTGATTCAACAATTTGGGAAACTTTTGAGAAAACAGATAATCAGTGATCCATGTGCTTTAATAATATGTGATTTGTGTGATTTGAGGAGTGGATGCACACATTATGTCCAATATGGTCAGGGAGTATCCTATAGCATTAACAGGTGAGGCGCTTCTATCAACAACCCTTCCAAACTGCCAAGACATGTTTATAAGCTCTGCATCTACTACCATTTTTTTTTGTGAGGTCGATCTTCAATATTTGTTTTTTCTAAAACAGGTATTTGTCTTGGCTTTTTTCTTGTTTTATTAAAAAAATAGCTCTTTGAATAAATTATTATCATATCGTGTTGTCTGTTCAGATTGTTTGACCTACCTTTAGATTCTATCTTTTTTATTGTACAAACTTTAAACACATACTCAACCCATTCCATTGTAAGCTTTACTAAGCATAGGATGATAATACAGGGAATTTTCTTGGATTAGATTCCAGCTTAGTTTTTTCCTCTACTTTTGGGCATATGTAAATTTAAGTGCAATTTAATGGAATTTGATTGCTTGTTTCTTTATGTTAAGATATTTGCAAATTTCCTTACTGACATTGTGACATCAATGTAAGTTCATCCATATGGCACCAATAGGATGCTCATCAAACTGAGTCGAACATGGTTAACCCTTGACCCAATACAACTCCGAAAAACACCGATAACTGCTTGTTGCACTAGATGTAATTGCTTTATGAGATATGGCATCAACATTCAATCCTCTTCCTTCACACAGTTACTAATGCATGACTTCGAGGCGTAGCTCCACCATTGTCATGCTTTCAATTTAATACATTTGCTACTATCTATGGTCTATGGTCTAGCTCAGCAGCAAGTCTGGCCTCTCATCTTTAGTCAACAAATAATATCAATGTCGTAGTATAAGTCCTACAAGGAATTGACTCAATCTGAGATTTGAACTTTGGTCTAGGACAAATTTCATAATATAATATGACTATAGGTTACCAACCTTATAAACATTTCTCAGGAATAGTTTCAATCAAAATGCTTTCATCATCATGTTTCCATTGAAATATTTTGTTGATCCTTCAAGTCTCGATATGTTTTTAGGGCTTCTTCCCATCAGTGGATTGGGGTCTCTCATTGATGTGGCTTAGGACCTCATCATAATTATGAAGCCTTCCTTTATAGTGGTATATAGTTACTCTAGCCAGCGTAGTGGAGCCCTCCTTAACTGTTGGTTAGAACCTCTTTTGATAGCGTATAGGTCCCCCTCATAAGACAATTGTACATAATTCTCCCTTCAACGCACCTGGGCTTCAAAACTATGGGTAAGACATGCTAGGTCTCCTTACTTTAACAACACCTAAAACACATCCTTTAGGACTGTGTGTTGAGTCTCTTTCTTATTGTGGATTAGGGGTTCATTTAGGCTCCCTTTGATTGCGTCTTAGCTTTGAATAGAAGACTGTAGCTAGGGCTCTTTTCGATCTTCTTTTGATAGCGTATGGAAGCCTCCTTGCTGTGATGAAGAACCTTCTTTTGGGACAGCGAAGGAGCCTCTCTTCACTGTGATTTAATCCCTTTAGGACAACATATAAGGCTTGTAGTTAGGGCATGTTTTACTATATATATTTGACAAGTATGCAAACTTATCTATACATAATTACAAGTGTGATGAGACTATATGCAATGCTAACTAATTAGAGACTAAACCTAACACTAATGACACCTTCAACAAGGTCTCTGATTTGCCATACCATCGTGATAACTAATTCACTGAGATGCCAATGTGTTGAAGTACGGATCAATACTTTAGTTTGGGATTACAATGATGGCACTGTCCTAAATAGAAAGCCAGACCAAAATATACAGTGACAAAAATATTTAGAAGAAATAAGACATTGGATATGGAGAATCCATACATCAAATAATGTCAAATGCAGGGATGACAAATCATAGTACTGAAATCACTATTGTAAAGTAGAGAATACTGAAAATGTATGGTAGATATACATTGGAATTATAGATCCTATGGGTAAGAAAAATAAGTAGTAGATGGCAGTCTGGTCCATAGAGATTTAGTTTATCATCTACAATGAGAATAATTCCAACGAATCTCTTTTAACTTGATAGAATATCCAATGTGATTTCAATTGATCCAGAAGACCAATAATGCCCACAAAAAGTGGTTTCTTATTCAAAAATTGAACACATAGTGAAGGGAATTAGAAAGATGGATCCTAATTATTTTATTGTGGTCCACTATAAGTAACATCTTAGAGTATGTTTATGAAATATAATGCCCAGAAATTGATACATAGACACAACACAACACTTCATAACAGTGTTTGTATCACCATCAAACCCTAAACCCCATAAGCTGAGTGGTCAAAGTAGCCATATCTTGTTTATGACTAGGTTGAGAAAATGTCCTCTTAATGGTTCAAGATCATTTTGACCTATATCATCGATCATTCCAGAGTGCATCTTTTCTAGGCACTAAAATTGTCCCTCAGCATTGACTTCATGTGGATTTGATAGAGGTTTGTTGTCTACATTTCCTTTTAAAAATATAATGCATCAATGATTGTCCACATGTTCATGGAGAAGAGAACATATTTGCATTTGATGTGGTCTAGATAGAAGTTTTTTATGTCGTCAAGCTTGTATTCTTCATCAATGATTTTCTTAACATCATTTGCATTTTCAGCACTATAGTTGTATATGTCATCGAGGGTTTCATTACAAGTTTAAGAAATCTTCTATGGTTGTCCAACTTTGTTACTGGAATAAATTCAGATCGTAGGCATAAAAAATGGCAGGAATTTCGATTCCATGACATAGGATCTTTTAGGATTGAACTATCAAATTGATTATTTTTTCACTTATATAATCGTAACAGTCACATTATTGCTTTTCTCGCTTTGAAAAAGTATATTGACCTCAAACTCTATGAAACCATGATTACTTCCCTTTATTTATTACACGATCCTGATCAACATCAAAGTGCAACATGGGGGTTACATTACTCCTACTCAAACTCACAATGAAATGTTGAGGTTCCAAGTGTATTACCATGAAAGTCTATAGCTCCCTTACTTTTAGTGTCTATGAAAATAGAATTAGTTTATTGAACTGTATTTTTGTGACCTCAAAAGTGTATTCAGAATTTAAATTATGAGAAAGGAAATCATGATATTCATCATGATTTTCATATGGTTGATCTTTTTGGGTAGAAACATGGTTTCTACCTGCCTAGAACTACATATGGGTTGTATCAACGATAGAAATATTCAAAAAATCTTCATTTCCTTTGTTTATCACTTTGTCATGTAGGAAAATAGAGAATAGGAATATGGGTTAGTCTGATTCATAACTGTAAAGTTGTTGAGTCTCAATTGTGATTATGTGATCTTGGAAGGTTTTGAGAGTATAAAATCTCTTCTCAATGTATGTCCTTTCCTTGCAAGACTTGGAGAGGGGGATATAGAGTCTTCTTATTGGAGTGCAGAGGTTGTTTTTCTTTGTATAGTTGCTTATTATCTAATCATATGAAGAAAAAATAGAGTTACAAGAATACAAGTGTAAATGTGAGGCCTTATTCTACTTATGTTTAGGAGAGCACATATCACCTGATCATTCTAAGCCACAAAACCCAATAGCCAAACTCATTCCTATACCTCTTTAATTTTTCTCCTTTCCAAATAGGTTGAATGATCCTAAACTTAGAGGCAATGTACCAGCCTTCTCTTCATGCA
Source organism: Pinus taeda (assembly GCA_000404065.3). Lineage (NCBI taxonomy): Eukaryota > Viridiplantae > Streptophyta > Pinopsida > Pinales > Pinaceae > Pinus > Pinus taeda. The sequence goes on from APFE030188532.1 coordinate 11,027, forward strand.
ATCTCAAAACAACTTTTAGGTCCAACCCACCTTCATTGGATGAACAGAAAGGTATTAGCACATCTATTTACGGTGCACCTTTCTGTGCATTTGTGGCTTCTTCAGCACAAGTGTACACCACAAAGATGATTCAGTTTTGTGCTTATGTTGAGGTGAGAAATGGAATTTTATGAACAATGTTGATAAGGGTTCCTTGAACAAAGTTTATATTGTTATAATCCTTGTTGGCATGTGAAGGGTTGTGAAACCCTATATATTCTCATGATGTAGATGTATTGATTATTTTAGTGAAACTGGCACCTCCCTGTTGACATATTTTCATAACCAAAATGCCAAATTATGTTAAAAAAAAGGTTGATCAAGGTTGTAGTGAATGAACTCCAGTGTTTTTGCTAAGGAAGAAGCCGTGCTTCTTTCAATTCAAATTTCTAATGCTACATTTCTCAGGGTACTTCGAGACTTGTTCTCTCTTTCTTCCTCACTTAACGAGGGAAAGGATGATTAGGTACCAATTTATAGATATCATGATGAAAGTGTTATTATAATCATGAGTCTAAATTTAGTTGTTGAACTTCTATGGCAACAACTGGGTCTCTGCATCAATCAGATAGAAAACTGGTCATGTTCATTGTCGACTTTACCTCATGTCTTCTGATGCTAATGGATTTTTACTCTCTCTACCACCCAACACATAGAAGATCTTGTCATATATTGACATATTTTTGTAACATTTGAAAAGTTTCAACCTCGTTAAATGACACTTACATAGCTAGAATATACCAGTGTTACCCCTAGAGAGATAAAATCAATTGCAAGTTCATGTGATTCCTCAGTGCTCAAGATACTCGCCCATTGTAAGAGATACCTCAACGAGTCAAAACTCAATCCATGGACCATTGAACAGTTAGATCCAACATTTAGTATTCTAATGAGAATATATGAAAGCCACCAATATTTTCTATCCATTCATAAGCAACATCTGAAAAACACATTTGGAAGCTAGCCTTTAGTTTTTACTAGAGATGCATGAGAATATATGAAATACATCAATCTTATCTATGCCTTCATAAGCAACATCCGGCAAAAACATTTGGAATGTAGCCTTTAGTTTTTACCAGAGATGCAAGAAGCATTATATAAATACAATGAAATCTTTTGGGAAGTCCATTCAAATGTGGAACATTACTATGGAAGCCAAGTTAAGCATTGATTTTAGACCTTGCATGCACATTTCATGGATTGTTGTAGTAGTGACATAAAAATAGACTAGGTAAGTGATGAGCCCCATAAATGGGTAATTATATGGGATCATTTAGCCTCCTAATTCGACTTAATACACCATTCTCATTATATTATTGCATGTTTTCTATGATATTTATGCTAATAGAGTGAATTGGGTTAGTCATTATCCGAAAAAGTCTAATGTGTGATTTATGCAGATTTTTGGTCAATTTTGAGACAAAATCAAAGGTTTAATGAGCATTTCGCAGCCAAATTCATGTAATAACAAGGGAGAGGATTTGTAGGATCATTTCCCCTTCATTTATGAGCCCTTACCTTGAATTCTCCATCAAAAACTCAGAGCGCAAAGCCAAGGGGCAACCAAGCAAGTCAAGTAGGACTGTTGTTATCTTCAGTTCCAGGAAGCCAAGTTCCTTGATTTAAGGAGGACTGTTGGAGGTCCCCATTTGCATAAATAATAAGGCTTAGGGCCTCAATTTATTTAGTTAGATTTTAGTCATTTTTTTAGTCTATTTTTGCACTCTATTGCAGTCGTGTATCAACACATTTTCGAGCTTTTTCTTGTAGACAGTTTTTAGGATTTAACTATTATTTTCTTTATCAATAAAGATGAATTCAGCTTTGCACCAGCTCTTATCTTTCTTAGGAGGCTATAGCTCTTGGGGTTGGGCCCAACCCAAGTTCCAGTACCTCCTTTGTGTACTTTTATATATCTTTAGGTTATCTAGGTTAAGATCTTGCTTTGCTACTTAGGTTGTTTTCGATGATTAAAATAGCTTTTCATACTTTAGGTTGATTTGACAGTTTGGTAAAGGAAACGATCTACAAAAATGCCATCATGTAATTCTTGATCCCATCTCTCTCTCCTTGGGACAATGAGCTAAGACCAAGGCGTACTTACTACCACAAAGACACTATTTTTTCCTTTCCATGCAATTGTTAGTGTTAGATTTTTAGTTGGAAAAGTTGATACCAGTTGTACTTGCATGTTTAAGATATATTCTTGCATAGTTTCCATAGTTATCTTTCTTGATTTCCTATCTATAAACTTTTGTTCATCATGTTTCTAGTTTTTAGGTCAGATTAGGTGAAAATAGCTAGATCTCTAGTTTTCCTAGTCTTTGTTCGATCAATTTTGGAAAATAGTATGCAGAACACCTGTAATACCTTCCTAGCTAGCCCTCCTCCATAATACAACCTGCTCCAACCCCTAATCCAAGATTCCTTCCCTTCATTTTCCACACTTTTCCAATTTGCCCTAATTTCTATATTCTCGTGCAGCATTGCTCCCTCCATCCTTGAACAAATCCAACCACCTTCATCACTCCTTAGCCTCATTTACCAGGTCCTAGATCCCTTTTCATCCTCATCCATCCTCCATTTCCACTTTCCCACCATTTTTCCACCATCAACACTCCAAAATCCTCCTTTGGATCTTCCTATAGAATATCTTGTAGAACCCCTACAGAGTTCTTGTAGAAGTTCACGTGAGCAATTTTTCAAGATCTGATCCCTCTGAAACTCTCTGGAAGGGTGTTAGGGACCCCTTAGGCCCTATTCTCACCTTCCCAACCTCCTACAAGTGCTTACTCCATTTCCTTTCGCCAATCAACCTCTGCACAGTGAAAAGTCGTTAAAGCACATGCATAATAATTTTGCAAAATTACTCAAAAATACAAAAAGATGTTTTTTCCAAATTTTACTTTAGAAGTAGCTGAGTCACATGTATTTTACCTTTCTAAGAGTCAATGGAATCCATTTCCACCACTTTCATCTCTTTTCTCGCACCAGTAGGGTTAGTTGGTAAAACTAGGGTTTGACAAGGTTTGCATTTCTTTTTAGCTTTCAACTTCTTTCTGCAAGTATACTAGCCTCCTTTGAGTTAGCTTTCATCCATCACAATTCAAAACTTCTTCTAAGAGCTCATATAATTTGGCTTAAGCTCCTAGCGGACTTGTGCCTACTGATCAAGTGACAACCTGTGGCAAGAGCTAGTACTTGTGCATATAGCACCATTTCTTCCAAGTTTGTTACAAACAACTGGGTTGATAAAAGTAAATAAGGGAGCCCTAGGAGTTGCAGCATCATTGCTTGAATACTGGAGCCCACCATCTTTTTGGCACTATTGCTGGGGAAGTGTCAGAGTATTTGTGATTGTTGTTTTTCTTCTATTTTCTACTGCAACCTTCTACTAAGTAGTTTATTTTAGCAAAAGTAGAATAGTTGTTTCATTTCCATTCTACAATTTCATTTTCGCAAAAGTAGATTAGACATTTCCTGCTTTCATAGATTAGCATTTCAATTCCGCAATTTCAATTCAGCAAGCATAGAATAGCATTTCCTCCTTTCATTTCAATTCTGCAATGTCATGTCAGCAAGCGTAGATTAGCATTTCCTGCTTTCATTCCAATTTTGCAATTTCATTTCAGCAAAATAGATTAGTGATTTCCTACTTTCATTTCAATTGTGCATTTTCATTTTAGCAAGATAGATTTTAGTTAGTTGCAATTCAATCTATTTCAGATTTCCAGGTACAAGCAAAAAAAATCAAAAATCAACCAAAAAGATTTCCTTTCATGCCTTGTAGGAGTAGAGATAAGTCAGAAAAATATTTGCAAAACACCCCCACTGCTTCACACATCCAACCTTCTCTCTTCTTCAATGGTTGTGATTAAGAAGAACCCCTAGGTAGACAGCAAAACATATTTGAAGAACCTCTAGGGAAGCAGAAGAAGAAGAAGAAAAAAACATTCCTATGGAGCAAATGGCTGAAAACAGACATGTTGGGAGCAATACCTCTTCTTCCAACTCATCCCTTTATGTTGGAAAATGTGAATGTGAAAATACGCTGGAAGATTTCAAGAGCGATATGAGGCAGTTTCTTGCCATGCAATAGGATACCTTGTGGATCCAAAGGAAGAAAGAGGAAGCCAAGAGGGCTTTAGCCATCTTTTGCCCCTAGTGTAGTAGAAAACATCCTAGGAACGAATGTCCATTGCACTCCATATAAGTGTGTTTTGTCTGTGAAAGAGACCATCCTACGAACCAGTGCCCTTCCTTGCCCGTAATTAAAGCTGCATATCAGAAGGCCAAAGGCGCCACTGAGCCGCTCTATTTCATAAACCAAAGAAGGCCTCATGGACCTAGACCATATCAATCGGGAATGCAAGGGACACCTCAGACCTATTACAACCCCTATCAAGCCACTTCCATGCCTTCTTGGGGTCCCCCTGCTCATCCTTCCTAGCCCACACCCCCTCCTTGGTCATATCCTTCTCAATATCATGCTCAACCAACTACTCTTTCATTTCACTCCTATGCTCAGCCACAGCCTCAGTGGAATGCACCTCATCAAGGGTGGAGGCCCCAGTACAACTCTCTTCCCACTCCTTTGCCTCCACCACCTACTCAACTGCAGCCATTGCCTCCTGCTCCACCAAGGTAGCCCCAAATACCTGCTCAACTGAACCCAAACCCAAATACCAAGCAGGCTCAACAAGTATATAGAGGGAAACCAACTACCTAACCACAACCCCATCCACATCCATCTCAAATATACTCCCCCACTCAACTACCCATACCATCATTTCAAAACCTGCACATTGGAGTAGCTCAACCCAATTGCAAAGATGAGGTACAACATGTCCAAACAACTCCTCTTGAGCTCAATGATATTGACCATAGCTCAAGAAGATTATTGCAAGAAAGAGATTATATTGACAACATTAAAGGACCACATCTAGCAAAAGAAGATTCAAAACAGGAGATCAAAGGACTATGGGCTGCACATGATGAAGAGAAGACATCAAAATCGGAGATCGAGAGAGCTCCCTCATGGCTACTATCAAATCTTCCATGTATTCAAGAGAAAAATCAGCAAAAAGAGGAAGATGTGAAGGTCATGGTAGAAGGTCACATGAAGAATGATCTAGATTAGCAAAAGGAACAAGGATATCATAGCTATATTGAGATATAGTTCCAGACGGTCACAAAGTTGCAGCAGTACTCTCTTCCTCAACTAGGATTGATCCCTTCAAAGTCAAATCATTTGGTCTCTGAAATCTAGATACCTATCAAAGCATTCATTTCAAGCCTCCACATCATTTTGTCTATCATCTCGATGTGCACATGGCTCCATTGGAAGTATTCTTATACTTGAAAATGATTTTGTTTTTCAAACTAGGGTAGGGTAGAAAAAAAAAAATAAGAGAAAAAGGAAAAAATCAAAAATAAGAGAAAAATAAAAATCTAAGGTGAAAACCTCCTTGGAGGTGCCTCATATTGGCTCATTGATTGAAAGCCTCCATGAGGCGGTCAATGGGTTAGAAAGGAGAGAAAAGAAAAAGGGAATAAGATCCCTGGGTGAAAACCTCCCTTGGAGGTGAACATGGCAAGAAATTATGGTGAAAACCTCCCTTGGAGGTGCCCAGGGCAAGCAATTAGGGTGAAAACGTCCTTGACGTGCCCTAGTTGTTTTCAAAAAAAATAAATAAATGGAAAATGAAATTCCAGTTGTATTGCAGGTTTGTAGAACTTTAGAAAGTAGCAGCAGGTGCTAAGAAAGCTGTGAAACCAATAACACCACCTATCCTACCATCCCTCACCCTTCTCCATCATTCTTGACATTCATTCCACCTCACTATGCTTCTTTTCTGAAAACTGTGTTTTCTACAACAAGTTCCTGTAGAAATTATAGAAAGCTAGAAATGGATTTTAAAAAGTAATTTGGGGAACATGAAGCTCAATAAAGGGTTTATAAATCCTCCTACAGTCTTCAAATCCCTCTTCCATCATTTCCATGCCTGAATCACACCCCAAGTTCATTTTTCCTACCGTCCAAAAAACTGCAAAATGCTTTGATACAAAAATACATAGAGCAGAATTTTTTTTTCCCTAACTTGAAAACCATGCATCCATTTAAAAAACTATTACATGGGGAGTTGTATAGGGATGATGGCAACATTCCCAACTAATTTCAATCAATTCTAGTGCATGCTTTCATCCATTATTTTATTTTCTCCATATCCTTGCATCCATTTCAAAACATGTTTCATGGAGAGATGCATATGGGTGTTAGTAACATGCCCAAGCAATTTCAGCCAATTCCAGTGCACGGTTTCTGAGAAATTGACCTTTGTAACCTTTAGCCATTTTTAGTTTTTCTTGAAATTTTTGCATCCATTGACCACAATTTTACTATGGGAGGTACATAATGATGATATAAACATGCTAAAATTTTTTTAGGTCAATCCGATCTATAGTTTGGGAGCTATGGGCAAAACAAATCGTTGTCCTGCAAAAATCCAACATCAGCGACATGAGGGTGCAAATCTGAAGGTTGGAACAGACTCTTGCAACTCAGGTCTAGCCAGAGGATACCTGCACAAGAAAAATAGCCATATATCAGCAACCAAACAAAAATGCATCCACAGAAACAAAGGCATGCAGCAGAAGGAAAGGCCAAAGCACCTCATAGCAAACGCATTCGACTTCCAGGTAAGTGACTAAACACGTTCCTCTGTTGCATGAATGTAATTTAAAAACTGCATGGACAATGAGATGGTTGTGATTAAACAAGATCGGCGGTCAGGTAACTGGCCACCTCATCTACTTCAGACAGCACCTCCTTCAGTTCTACAATGCTCAGCGAAAAGTCATGCAACACACGTGTATAGTCAACTCACGAGAAATTTAAAAAATAGGTAGTGGTAGGTGTTTTGAACTCTAGTGCAACTGATGTCATGTGATTAATAGGAAGAGAACATATTGTTCATAATAACACTATAGTGGGAACAAACGATTTTCATGGGGCCAACGTGCACTTGGCTAGCTCACACTTCATCAACGGAAGTCTCCATAAACAGCCAATCGATCTCATCTTTGAAATACTCTCACCACCATTGTTTCCATTTTATCATCATCCCCATAGCTGCAAAAAGCTCTATACCACCTCCATAGTAGCAAACCAGTTGTTCTCTGCCATTTCTCAACACCCTCCTGCTTATCTGCATTCTACAGGAAGTTGTAACAGTTCTACAGGAGCAGGAACAACGTCTACAGGAAGGTTTCTATAGGAAAGGCAGAGAACAACTCTGTAGAAATAAAACCTGAGCTTTTCGTCGAAATTCAAGCTCACAATGAGGTAGGTTCAGGAAAATTTCTCTGTGCATGATTTTTTTGAGTAAGGTGGTGAATTAAACACAGCATTAGAATGAAAAAAGAGAGTGAAAGTCTACTTGAACATTGAAAAAAGTGAAAGGTTGCCTGCATATTTCCCTGAGTCTACACAGTTTTTTTTTTTTCTCTACATCTGAAATCTCCTCATTATTTTTTAAGATTATCTTGTAAGGGAGATACATGCAGCAGTAGATGCCAATGTGTGTGTGGAAAAAAAAATAGAATTTACATATCTATCTATGTGGTGAGAAAAGACCTTGTGTCCTTATGCTCTGTTCTGTAAAAAAAAAATCTTTTCATAAACAGATAGTCAAATTTTGAGTGACAATAGTTTTCAAACAAGGGAATTACTACCATTTGATGTTGTAAGGAGCACACGAAAAATCCCTTCTTGCGTTAAAAAAAAAAACGAATTCAGCTCTCCTCTGTTTCAGTGATTGACTGTTTTTTTTCCCACCTGAGCATTTTCTTTGCTGGTTAAAACACAAACTCAACACCATGTCAGGAGGATTCATGAGGAAAGAACCCTTAAACTCTAGCAAACTGTATGAGAACCATGAGGTGGTGGACCCTTTCACTAGGGCAAATTGGATATCCTTCTTTAATATAATTCATATTTATGATGAGGAGATAACTGAAGAGTTTTTAATGTCCCTGCGACCACATTCAAAGACACATGCCATAGTTAGATTTATGGGTTTGACCCTAGAACTTAAACCTAATCTCATTCGTATAATTAATGGTCTACCATTGGGGCTCCCTTGGAGCAAAGAGGAGAGATCATTGGGACAAGTTGCTAAAAAACATTTTTCTGCCTAAGGAGCATCTTGTAGAAGACAAAAATAGGGTCAGAAGGACAAGCTTGCCTCCTTTCTAGAGTGAAGTCAATTATCAAATAATGAAGTATATCACATGCGAAGGGAGGTTTAACATCATCTATGGTTATCATTTTAGGTCGCTACATGAATTGAGGTATGGGACCAACTTGCCTCCAGCTAAAAAACTGAGCATCCCATATTTCCTCCTTCAGTCGTTAATTGAATGTGGTACAAAGCTAAATCCAGGAGTCCCAGATCAGTTAGCCCATGGACTCATCAAACTATTTGTGAAATATAATTTACACACCTATACTGTCCCCATACCTTGGGAAATCTTCAGAAATATGTCCAGGGATGATAACATCAGCACTTTGGCTGAGAACATCAACCCATCCAGCAGTGATGAGGGGGAGCAAACTGAAGAAATTGAGAAGAACATTGATGAGGGAGCACAAGGCATTTAAGCAGAGGGAAAAACAAAGGAAGAATAGAAGGAAAAAGAGGAATTTAACAAGACTTCTGAGTCTAAGACAGAAAAGGGGAAAACAACAAGAATAGAGAAGGGAAAAAGGACAAAGATTGGCAAGAAAAAGGTCAAGAAAGCCCAAAAGAAGCCTGCCACAGCCATGGCAAGCACCCAACAAGAGAAACAAAAGACACACCCTGAGATCTCAGTGACACAAGCAGAAACAGGGGGCATAAAGATTTCTACAGGAAGTGAAGGAAAAGAACAGCAGAAAGAGAAATCCCCTAAAATGTTGGCAAGGGAAGTAGAAGTTTTTCTTGCCACATTAAGCACACCTACAAAACAAAAAGAAAAGAGAAAAAGGTAGGACTCTGTGTATTTTAAGGCTAGGAAAAGCACAAGAATTCAAACAAGCAGAATAGGAGGAGCAATGGAAGGACATGGACAAGAAGGAATAATTTTATGGCACACATGAGTAGACCACTTTAGAAGCTTGGGATGATAGGGAGGCCACCAGGGCCATCAAGGATGAGGAGATGGATTAGTTGCTCAGAGATTGAGCAACACTTTCAGTAGGGGGTGATGATGAGCCCCAAAAATGGGTAATTATATGGGCTCATTTAGCCTCCTTATTCGACTTAATCCACCATTCTCATTAGTTTATTGCATGTTTCTGATCATATTTATGCTAATATAGTGAATTGGGTTAGTCATTATGCCAAAAAGTTTAATGTGTACTTTATGCAGATTTTTGGTCAATTTTGAGACAAAATCAAAGGTTTAATGAGCATTTGGCAGCCAAATTCATGGAAGAACAAGTGAGAGGATTTATAGGAGGGTGTCCCCTTCATTTATGAGCCCTTACCTCAAATTCTTCATCAAAAACTCGGAGCATAAAGCCAAGGGGCAGCCAAGCAAGTCAAGTAGGACTGTTGTTATCTTCAAATCCACGATGTCGAGTTCCTTGATTTAAGGAGGATTGTTGAAGGTCCCCATTTGCATAACTAAGAAGGCTTAGGGCCTCAGTTCAGTTAGTTATATTTTAGTTAGATTTTAGTCATTGTTTTAGTCTATTTTCGCACTCTAGTGCAGCCCTGTTTCAGCGGATTTTCGAGCTTTTTCTTGTAGACAGTTTTTGGGATGTAACTATTATTTTTTTTATCAATAAAGATGAATCCAGCTTTGCAGCAGCTCTTATCTTTCTTAGGAGGCTGTAGCTCTTGGGGTTGGGCCAAACCCAAGTGCCAGTACCTCCTTTGTGTACTTTTATGTGTCTTTGTTGCATTCATAGAATAATTTCTATTATTTAGGTTAAGATCTTGCTTTGCTACTTAGGTTTTTTTCAATGATTAAAATAGCTTTTCATACTTCAGGTTGATTTGATAGTTTGGTACAGGAAAAGATCTACAAAAAGACCATCAAGAAATCCTTGATCCTGTTAGCACTCAAATCTACCTTAGGCTGAAATAATGTAAAACTCGAGGCCACATCAAACCACGCTCAGCCTCGTAACTAGCCCTACGAGGATGGGAGAGGGCTCTCTCCGAGTCAATCTTGGCAAAAGGTAATCAATCAGGTCGAGATGACTGAATTGATGACTAATTTTAGGCTAGGTATGAAGTACAAGGACTTTGAAATTGAGTTTTTGAAGTTTTGTTTAATTCAAGGGAAAGGCAATTTTGGGTGCGGGGATGAAACACATTTTTTGCAGAGGTCTACTTGGGGCAAGATAGGCGATTGTTTTGATGCCTTTAAAGAGGTTGAATGGATATATCTGACTGGTGAGACGTTAAGGAGAGCAAGAAACTTTCAAGGATTCTCCATAAACAGATGAAAACATGGAAAATTGAACAAACTTAAAGGCAGAGCATAGCAAAATTATGGATTCTACCTTAACACTTCATTTGTTCAATTACAGAAGATTAGAGAAGGAAAGTGATACACATAAACAAACTTACAAATACTGAAAGAAGCACACCATCAACACATAAAGCCACATGAATCCCAAATGGTGCCACAAAGTCCTGGTCTTTCCTTTGCCAAAAATGCAGATAAAATATGTACAATTGAGTGCCAAGCTATTCCCAAGAGTCCACCCTGTGCTAGTGAATGAAAATTTACATATATAGATCAAGCTAACCTCATTCACTAACCTATAGGGGTCGAGCTACTCTTTCTAGGAGCAGTTTGAACAAATTCTAAACATGGAGCAAGAATCTAGATGACCAAACAACCTCCTTCTAAAAAGAAGGAAACTTATTCATTACATTAATTTCTTGCTAATTTGTGAATAAATCATCTAGAGGAAGGTAGATAAGTGCCATGTTACCTTACATACATCAAATTACATCATGCAGGGTCAAAAATTACATCAAGGAGTGAAACTAGTGAAAACTAGCCGAACTCTTGTGCTGGAAGGTGAAAAACAGGCCAAAATCCTCTATCCGCAGCGCCCTAATCTCTATGCATAACACACTTTGCGAGCTGATTTTGAGGCACTTCTTGACACCCAAAGTGAGCCCATGATAGCTTGTTAGAAAGCCCTAGATTTCTACCTTCCAACCTAAGTGGAATTTTCCAATTTGGAGCTCATTTGCCCCCTCAAAACTGAATTCTCCCAGAGGTACTTCTTGCTGTGGCAAAAGGTGGCAGCAAGGTGGGTTTCATGATGTTTTTGGAACTTTTGACCATCTAGATCTCGATGAAATGCTTCGGAAATAGCTTTGCATGTGTAATGCTTCATGAAAAATCCAAAACTACAAGCCACTTGTCATTTGGACCTCCCAATCTTGTGGGTCGCGCGCGGCGCACTGCGCATTGAACCAAAAAACCTGTTTTGCAAGCCAAAAATTTCAAAATGACAAAAATTTCTCCGAATTTGCTCAAATTCAGAGTGAATGCCCTCTGTCATGTGTTATTCTTAGCTAGTGAAGCTTCGGCCAAAAATCAAAGTGGATCTGACCTCTTTCGTGGTTTTAGTGCCTTGTTCAATCACCTCTTTAGGATCTTCATTTTCCCTTTGCAAACATGCATGTGAGCCCACTATGATTTTTCATATGACGAAGCATGTCCTTATCTATGTTTTCCTTCGGCAACAAATTCTCCAAATGAGTGTTCGCCCGGATGAGCATGGACTCTCGATCAATCGGTGTCAAACCACTGGGTTTCTTTCGGGCCAATTCTCGGTCTTCCCGGAATTGCCGCAGCTCATAAAGTGTATGTTCATCTTCCAGTTGTTTGTTGCGCTGCTCCAATTAGTTGATCACCCACTTAGCCATTTGCAATTTCTTTTGTAGCAACTCATTCTCGGCCCTTTGCTCTCGGATGATCTCCTTTAGCTCCGAGCTAGGAGAGCTCACGTCGACATGAATGATATCCGTGTCTTGACCTCCTGAAGGACCCTCATCAAACATGGGCCTATTGCCCCTATCCTGGATCTGTACCTGTGCTGAAGAAGAAGGTGAGACCCCTTCCACATGATGTGGAGATAATACTCGTTGTGCTGATGAAGTCAATGAGACCCCTTCCACCCCGGGTGGAGATAGTACTTGTCGTACAGATGCAAATAAGGCCCTGTGGCCTCGCTGATATGTCACATACATTGGAGCATTGACATGCTTGGTCTCAGGAATGTCAAACTATTGTGAAGGCCCTCCCTTATCATGAACTATCTCTGGAGGTGGCTGAGACGCTGTGAAGAAGTCACGAGAAATAAAATCCTCCCAAGTAATGCCCTGCTGTGCTAACTGATGAACCACCACGATCTTGATCAAGGCATAATGATAAATATTGTTATGTTGTTGTGCTGGGGTCTTCCTTTGTACAAGAGGAACCATCTTCTCTATGTTGCGAAACATGAAGTATGGAATGTTCATCAGACGAACCCTTGTAAAATTCATCAACAAGCGAACATGGTACGCATAAAGACGGGAGAATCTGCCCTCACAACTGAAATACTGAATCATAAGTTTCATCAAAGGTGAAAATTGATCATTCAGGTAGTGGAAAGGAAAAACTCTTCTCAAGTGCTTCATATACCTAGGTTTGATGTATGGCTGATAGTAGGATTTCTCTAATTGCTTATGTTTATTCCATTTCTCTCCTACATTTGGTATCCCAGTGGCCTTTGCAATAATCTCTGGTGACAAAATGAAATCAACTCCAACAAGGCTTACATGGCCATCATGTAGATGTAGAATGAACAAACGAGCTAGCTCACGATGATGCTGGAAGTGTGAAATTAATTCACAATAGCGATAGCATGACTGACGGCGAAAAAAATCCATTGTAAGTGGGCAAGTTCACAATTGAGCCAAAGAAGTAGGCTCTTCCCTGAGAGGCTTACCACCTTTTCCACCTCTGCGAGACCTTCTTGGCACATTACCCTCTGCTGTAGAATCACTATCATACTGTTGTCATACTCTGACCCCGTGTCTGGCATGGCTTTGGTGTCAAGATGTCTATGATATATATAGTAATACAAATGTGGTGGAGTCAATTTTCAATGTATACTCAAAACTTTAGTAATTTTTCCACAGCATCAAACAAACCATGCCATATTTAACAATGCTCTGTTTTCAATGAATTTACAAAAATAGTCCCCTTTTGACAAATGAGAAAAATACAATGTGTGCTCTTTGGAATGTTAGACTAGGGTACACAAATGAGCAAGGAGTTGGTTTTGTCATCAATGAAGGATGAGAGACATCTTACTAAACCACCCACATAGTTTAAACCAACTTAAGGGATGCCTTTGTTATGAATCTAGGGTTTCATTTTCCCAAAACCCAATACATCAAATCCCTTCTTTGAAACATGTATCAAAAACCGTAACATTACTAGGCAGCAATAACATACCTATTTGCAAGCTTTGAGTGAGTTTGGTTGACTTCTGGGCGCATACACTAGTTTTTCTGTGGCTGAGATCCAATGCGCAACACTCAACCCCAATGCGCAGCGCACACTCCTATGTGCAACGCCTTTGTGAATTTGCACTGGCTCAAACTGCCCAATGCGCAGCGCACCACCCAATGCGCAACGCACACTTCCTATGCGCAGCGCACACCTGTAACTCTGTCCACGGGTTTGCAAACTGGTTTTTCGCCCTCCAATACTTGAACATGCTCTTGCTTTGATATTTGGTGAACAAATAGACTTGTTTTCACCTTATATACAAACAAAATATCTAATTTGATTTAAATTGATTCAAAAACCCACTTTGTAAGGTTTGGCACTTTTCACTTTTGGTCTTTTAACACAACAGTGCTTTTTGATTTTCTCATGCTTTTCTGAGGTTTGGACTGATGACCTTTTGTTGATTTTTTGCAGGGATCTAGCATTTTGGCTTAGGAGAAGATCAGAGACTTGCTCTGAAACTTTTGAGATAAAACAAATACAATTATTTACAATAACAATTTTTAGTTCCAAAACAGAGTTTTGGACTAAAAATATTTTTAAATGCTTTCTGAGGAAACATATTAAATGATAATCTTTCAAAACCAACCTCATGGCCTGCAGGGTTTTAGTATGTGTATGCATGAGACTCAAAACCCTAGACTCTAGGACTAAAGACCCTTTTTAACAAAACTAATCATGTATGACAATGAAGAAAATGACCATGTACTTGTATTTTTAGAGAGATTTTACTAACCCTGTAGGGACAAACATGAGGGAACACAAGACAACCAGACCTCCTCGTCAGTCAATGGCATGTCCCTAGCAAAATGCAACGAAGTGGAACAAGTGAGACACCTAAAAATGATATGCAAAAGCGAAAAGATCTCTGACAGAGGGCTGTAAGGACCGACTCTAACAGATCCCATCTCTCCCTCCTTGGGACCATGAGCTAAGACCAAGGCATATTTGCTACCACAAAAACACTGTTTTTTCCTTTCCATGCAATTTCTAGTGTTAGATTTTTAGTTGGAAAAGTTGATACCAGTTGTAATGTCATGTTTAAGATTTTTTCTTACTTAGTTTCTGTTACACTAAAATTTGTCTCCATGACTATCTGCAGTTAATATGGCTCCATCAATAGTCATATTATCCTCCTTGTCAAGCCTCATACCTCTACTCTTCATGTCAAACTTCAAAAAGAGAGAAAGTCAGTTAAAAACATGTTTATCTCTGGGTACGCAGGTTTTCTCTACCTTGCCTGCATGTACGCACTCCAAACACACTGTACCTGCGTACTTGTACGCTCTGTAAGCCAAAGGATGGGTGTGTACCCCTGTAAAGGTCAAAAGGTGCGAGTTTCATCTTTAAAAAGTTACTTGTGGTCACTTCTAGAGCATTCTAGAAGATTGTTTGACGTGTATTGAGCACTTCCAGATGGTTCATGCATCCCTATGATAGAGGAACTTATCCCATCAAGAGAGGAACTACCCCATCCAAAAGAGGGAGTATCCCATTGATGTTGGACCTGAATAACTTCTTCTAGAACACTATAAATACAGGCAGCATTGGGCCAAGGGAGGGGAGGTTGAAAGCTGAACATTCCAAAGGGTAGATGCTGCTGGAATTAGGAGTTCCATTGTAAGCTTGTGAGGAGATATTACCATCCTTTCTAGTTTCATTTGGAAGTGGGTGAGCTTGTCAAAGTAGAGGAAAACTCTTGCTGGACCCTGGGAGGAACTTGCACAACACCAAGGCTCAGGTTGTAATGGTTTCTTTTGTTTCCTATTAATACAAATAAGTCCATTCTTCTCAATGATTTGTTATTAATGAATTGTTTCATATACTCCTTGGTCTATATGTTGAATATGTTTTATTTTGTGAGATATTCAGGTGCTATGTAATCGTTTGATTGTTAGTGAATGCAGGTTTCGAAGTGAAGGAGGAGCTCATCTGGATCGACGAGGCTAGACTACTACAACAACGTTGGACTACAGGTAGGATCTAAAACACTTGGTTTCTCGTATGATAAGGCATGTTTAGAGAACAATTGCTCTTAATTGTCTTGTTTATCACTAGAAAGTCTTAGGCTTCTAGGGAGGTTGGTTTTGTCTGCAAGATTAACTCTTTCCGCATGACAAATTGGCGACTCCGCTGGGGAATCCATTGATGTGATTGATTTTTCCTTTGAGTGACACTTTGATCTGAAAAGAGTCATTGCTTTTTTGGTTTTTGACTGTTTGACTGTGTATTTGGGTGGGCTAGCTTAGAGTTAAGTTAGAATTTAGTTTTTCTTAATTTTTTAGTAGTACGCACCCTTTGAGTTAGGCACAGTGCATACCTGTATGCACTGTACCTTTGTACACAGAGCGTGCACGCACCTGTGCAAACAGGCTGCCTGCGTACCCTGTCAAAATTGAGAAAATTTCCATTTTATCCATTTTTTCCTTTAGATTTTGTCTTTCATTAGTCTTTACTGCCCAGATCCACTGGTTATCTATCAGAGATATTCACCTGAACTGGTTTCGTTAGCGTCAAGAGTTTTAGTGAAATTCATTGAAGTTTTAGCCTTAGGGTTTGATTTTTGCATTGGTCCTGTAGTGACTTTGACTTTGGAAGTTGTGAAACCTTAGATCTCTCTGGTTTTATCAGTCTTCTTAGGAGTCGGACCTATCATAAAATATACCTGTGTGAGCAACCTATCTTTGTGTTGTCTCTTTGCGGAATTTCAAAGTAGCTTGTTGATTGAAGTTGTGAATTTCATTCTTAAGAAAAGAACAGAAAGAGTTTGATTTTTTTGTTTTGACTGGTTTATGATTCTGCATGAACTGGTCCTTGGTTTGATTGTTGCTGAGTAAAACAACCTGGAATCATCTTAGTAGGCTTTTGCCTCTTTAGATTTGCTTTTAGGTAAATTTCCTTTTGATTTGCTTTTGAGTGAGTTTTTCGTAGATTTTTATAGATCTTGAAATTGCTTTTGGTTAGATTAGTTTTACATGCTTTATTAGATAGGAAAAATACAAAAAGATCTCCTTTGCGAAGTTTGTTTTAAGTAGCATTTGAAGTTTTTGAAAGAGAAAGGAATTTTCGTGCAAGTAATGAGTGGTCGTGTGTTGTATGCTTGGAAAAGATAAAGAGATTGTTTCTTTGATTGTCTATTAAGAAAGTTGCTTTTATCAAAAGTTTGCATTCTCCAACTCTCTTAATTAGGAAATTCATTGGAAAAGAAAAGTAGTGTAAATCATCCTAGGTGCATCTTTTTAGTGGATTTGAGT